>JAVJIF010007983.1:0-112743 GCA_038442645.1 Agave tequilana
AGGCGGAGTTGGCTCTCCTGGAGAAGCAAGAGCCTGCTTTGCTTGAGACATATCGGGAATTGATGTGTCACTTGCACATTTGTTCCAGCATCCACACTGGTGGCAAGGGTAGCTCGAGAGCTTGAAGAGCTAGGGGAACTACTTGTTCCCGATATGACTAGTGGCGCTGAGGCAGCTCATTGCGGAGTTGCTGAAGAAGACATCTTGGCAAGGATGGAGGTGCTGCTGAAAAGGACATCGTCGTGGCAGAAGATGATGTCCTTTTCGGAAGGGTGATGTTCTTCGGAGCTTTCACCATCAGGCCCGTCGGCCTATGTCTCGCAAGGCGTTGCTGGCCGGCTTCTTAACCATCTGGTTAAAGAATGTGTCGTGCCTTCTTCTTCGGGTGACATCGTCCACCGAATGTGCTGCTGCCTGCCGTCCGCTTGGTCCATGGCCGCCGTCTGGGTCTTCTCCTGGCCATGGTGTGTTGTATTCAGAGGCCTTCGTGCACTGACGGAGGCTTTTCTGCAGGCCAATGGCGTCAAGGCGAGGGAAGGGTACCGTCCTGCCTTGTGACGGACCCATCCTAGGTAAGGTTTACCATACACCTACTTGATGGCGTGGTTCGCTCTTGCACTGGCCCAGTTTGATTGGAGCTGGGGAAGACCCTCCGCAGGGTTGTTCAAAAACGGCGCTTCTCTCCGTCGCTTTGAAGGCCGTTCGTTGGCAGAAAACTTATGTGGCCGAGGCCCGTAAGTTAGTGCGTCGTTATGACGCTTATAGCCTGTTCCGTTGTTTTCCTCGCCTCGGGGGTGCAGATACAACGAGGAATTCATGATGTGGAGTCAGGTCGATCTCCCATGAGTCGGGGTGTTTTCGAGTGGCTGGTCTGTATCCGCCCTCGCATTTGCAGTACATGAGTGGGGATACCTGCTACCTGGAGCCCTACGTCCCGAGCCGGTTTGCCCGCCAATTTGGGTATGACCAGTTGTATGTGGGCAACCCCAATCCGGACCTGGCTTTCATGGGGAGCCTCATTGATGGGGCTCTGCTTGGCGGTTTCTTTACCGCGGATGGCACTGGAGCGTGGTTACGCACGCCGCTGAGGGATCCCGGCCTTTGGACGACCCTGTGTTTCCTGCCAAGGGTATGCGGCTTCGAACTCCACACCTGCTGGGTTTAATGCCAACCGTTCGGGTGTGAAGTTAATTTCTCATCGGATGAGGCAGAAGGCTTCTGATAAGATGGAAGGCAAACGGTCCGTGTTCCTGGCATAGAGGAGTTCATCGCTGTAGATGACAGCGGGGCTTCTGATGCGGGGAGCCCTCGCTTTGGGGCAGAGACGAGGGCTGATGCCCATGAAGCTGATACTCGTGAAGCCGGTTCTGGTGTAGTGGGGACAGCTCCCCCATGACATTGGAAGAAGTGAAGAAGAGGATTCTGATGTCCACTTCAAGAGGAAGCGTGGGAGTGGATCCCGTAGGAAGTCGTCGGCGAAGAGGCCGCGTCGGCATGCTCCTACAAGTGTGGTAGAGGGCAACCCTCTACTGGGCTTCCTTCTGCTGCTCCATTAGTGGCTGAGCCGTCGGTTGCTGAACCGACTACTGGTAAGATTGGCCCCGTCTAATATGCCTTCAGCGCACTTTGAATAACTCATCATTTGCTTTTTTGTTGTAGAAGCTGAGGAGCATGGGGAGCAAGGGGACCAGTATGATCCTCTATTCGCTTATGGAACTGCAGCTGGTTCCCTTTGCTCGCTCGGAGGAGTCTGGAGGTGATGCGGCCGACATTGGCCTCTCGGCGCTGGGACTTCTAAAGGAGTCCTATGGCATCCAGCTCTATCGGGTGGTCTGCGGAGGAATCGGCGAGCTGGCTGGCTATCCGCGTTAATTCTGGCAAGAACTTCGCGATGGAACCCCTAGAGACTGATGAGGCTGACGAAGTAACATCAGCCTTTGGGTAAAATAACAACCTCTTGATCTCCTCTTTTTACCGCATCTGCTTTTTGACCATGGCTTTGTTGCAGGTGTTCGGCCTCAAGATGTTCGGCTTTGAAGGAGCCGGAGGGTTCCCCTGGAAGGTCAGAGGGTGAGTTGAGTGCTTCGTCCACGGCGAATGTTGCTATGTTGGACGTGTTGTATGGCGACTTGCCTTCTTATCAGCCCACGTCAGCTGAAAGGCGAGAGGCTGAAGGGGCGGCAGTCCCGGAGGTATCCTCACTCCCAATCAATATCACCGAGCGAGGTGCCGGCAATTTTGCCCATGCGGGGCTGAGGGTGATTGTGGACCCTATTTCCCCGACTTTGATTGTCGAGCCTGCTGCTCAGGAGGTGGTTGCCAGTCCTATCTCCGCGTGGCTGGCGTGCTGGTGTCGCTGAGAACTCCGCCGAGGTCACCTTTGGCTTGCCCTACTGCTGTCGATGTTCCCGCTTCTTCTTCTGCGGCGGTGTCGACTGGGATGGTAGATTGCTCCGAGGTTGTCTCAAAGGGTTGATGAAGCTGAAATGACTTCATCGGTAATCTGGTCGACAGCTTCTATCTAAACAGTTTGGAGCAGACTATCGGTCTAGTCTTGAAGGGCTCGCCTGTGCCATTCTCGAAGCTGAAGATGGTCCTCTCCATTCATTGAGTGTATCCGGGACTTTGAGGGGTACCATCAAGCTACTGCTCTGGAACTCCTGGTAGATGACCTTGAGAAGGACGTGGAATGGCGCCACCTCTATCATTCAGACGCAGCGTCTTTTGCTGCATGACCGGCTCACACGTCTTGTTGCCCAAAGGCGCGAGGCTCAGCTCGCCGCTCAAGAGGCTGCTGAGGCTATCTCCTCTGACTTGAAGTCCTTGGAGACAGAGCAAGTAGAGTTGGGAGTGCAATTGACGCTTCCACCATGCTCTTCTTGATGCCGAAGATAAGTTAAGAGGGCCGAAGAGATGATCCGGAAGCAAATCTCCTCTTATCCAAAGCTACGCAGATGCGTCTGAAGAGACTGCGCGGCTTGAGCACTCAGGGCTCGGAGTGAGGAACTGGCGCGGCAGAAGTCGTCACAGAGGGCGACTTTGGCGGAGGTCGAGGCTCGTCTGGCTCAGGCGTGGACTTCAATGAGGCTGAGCTAAGATTACAGGCGCTGGCCCAGGCTGCTGATGATAGGAGACGAGGCTAGCTTCGCTCGGAGATCGGATCCGATCTTATCATGTACGCCTATAGGCTCCTCCATGTATCCCATCCTTTTGGAATTTAATGAGAATTCTTTCTTTTGTCGTCTTTGTTTGTTTGGATATGAGGCATGACTGTCTGTGGTTCAGAGGTCGCAATGACATAACCAGTCTCGAGGTCAGCCCTTTGCGGGGCTAAAATGGGAGATACTTGCTTTTGTAAATGTCAGCAAGCATCGAGATCGAGACTTAGCTGTCTGCTGGTTCAGAGGTAGTAATGACGTAACCAATTGAGACGTCACTAAGCTCAATGGTAGATAAACTTGGCTATCTGCCAGTTCAGAGGTCGCAATGACATAACTGGTTGAGAAGCCACCAAGCTTCAAAATAGTGATACTTGTCTTTTGTAGATGTCGACGAATATCGAGACCTGTCTTTTGTAAATGTCAACAGGGCTCAAGATTGAGACTTAGCTGTCTGCTGGTTCAGAGGTCGCAATGACGTAACCAATTGAGACGCCACTAAGCTCAATGGTAGATGAGACTTGGCTATCTGCCAGTTCAGAGGTCGCAATGACATAACTAGTTAGAAGCCACCAAGCTCAAAATAGGTGATACTTGTCTTTTGTAAATGTCAACAAGTATCGAGACCTGTCTTTTGTAAATGTTGACAGGGGCTCAAGATTGAGACTTAGCTGTCTGCTGGTTCAGAGGTCGCAATGACGTAACCATTGAGACGCCACTAAGCTCAATGGTAGATGAGACTTGGCTATCTGCAGTTCACAGAGGTCGCAATGACATAACTAGTTGAGAAACCACCAGCTCAAAATAGGTGATACTTGTCTTTTGTAAATGTCAACAAGTATCGAGACCTGTCTTTTGTAAATGTCGACAGGGCTCAAGATTGAGACTTAGCTGTCTGCTGGTTCAGAGGTCGCAATGACGTAACCAATTGAGACGCCACTAAGCTCAATGGTAGATGAGACTTGGCTATCTGCCAGTTCAGAGGTCGCAATGACATAACTAGTTGAGAAGCCACCAAGCTCAAAATAGTGATACTTGTCTTTTGTAAATGTCAACAAGTATCGAGACCTGTCTTTTGTAAATGTCAACAGGGCTCAAGATTGAGACTTAGCTGTCTGCTGGTTCAGAGGTCGCAATGACGTACCAATTGAGACGCCACTAGCTCAATGGTAGATGAGACTTGGCTATCTGCCAGTTTCAGATGTCGCAATGACATAACTGGTTGAGAAGCCACCAAGCTCAAAATAGTGATACTTGTCTTTTATAAATGTCAACAAGTATCGAGACCTGTCTTTTGTAAATGTCAACAGGGCTCAAGATTGAGACTTAGCTGTCTGCTGGTTCAGAGGTCGCAATGACGTAACCAATTGGATGCCACTAAGCTCAATGGTAATGAGACTTGGCTATCTGCCAGTTCAGAGGTCGCAATGACATAACTGGTTTGAGAAGCCACCAAGCTCAACAATGAGTGATGAGGTCTCGTTTTCACGAGGGAATCACTGTCATAGGTTTAATGTTAACATAACAGTGAGATATATGTGGTCCTACCATTCTATGGATGAGAATTGGTAGGTGATTTTGGAGGTCTCGTTCTCACGAGAAAACCACTGTCATAGGTTTAATGTTAACATAACAGTGAGATATATGTGGTCCTACCATTCTATGGATGAGAATTGGTAGGTGATTTTGGAGGTCTCGTTCTCACGAGAAAACCACTGTCATAGGTTTAATGTTAACATAACAGTGAGATATATGTGGTCCTACCATTCTATGGATGAGAATTGGTAGGTGATTTTGGAGAGGGAATCAAATGGGAGCAGGTCCCTTAGGATTTTTAGCAAAACCCCCAGCTATCAACAGTTTTGATATGCTTGGAGAAAGAGAGAGGCTCTCTTTGTGCGCATTCTGGCCGCGCGGATCTCGATCAGAGGTGTAATGTTAACTTGATCGAGAGCAAGATCCTTGATTAAGGATAATACTTTTTTAAGAATTTGCCATTGATCGGCATCATGAGTAGGTCGCCACCTGCATTCAAAGGTGGTATGCCCCGTTTGAATAGACTGTTTCTATTACAAACGTCCTTCCCATTTAGGCTGAAATTTGCCTTTGGTCTTGTGCGTCATGATCATCGGTCGTCTGACGCTAAGACCAGGTCCCCTTTCTGGAAGACTCTCTGCTTAACTTCTTATTGAAGCTTTTGACATCCGAGCCTGATATAGCTCGATGTGTTGCTGAGCTTGTAGCCGCTTCTCGTCTAGGGCTTCGAGCTCTTGAAGACGCAGGCGATCATTGTCTTCTGATGTCATCTTAGTAGTCAAGGCTACCCGCAATGATGGCACCTGGATTTCCAATGGGATAACTGCTTCGCACCCATATACCAGGAGAAAGGCGTATTGCCTGTCGGTGTCCGAACCGTAGTCCGGTAGGCCCAAAGGCATTCACCGAGCTTTTCGTCCCAATCTCGCTTATTCGAGGAGACGAACTTCTTGAGCAGCTTGATGATCGTCTTGTTAAATGCCTCTGCCAAGCCATTGGCGGCAGGATTGTAGGCGGTTGAAGCACATTCTGAATTCGGTATTTATCGCAGAACCGATAGAACCCTTGGCTTACGAATTGGGGACCATTGTCATGGATGATCCGCCTGGGGACACCAAATCGATGGATGACATGGTGTTTGATGAAGCTAACCAGATTGGAGGTTTTAACTTCGGCCAACGGTATGGCCTCTGCCCATTTTGAGAAGTAATCGTTATTGCTAGGATAAACCGGTGACCTCTTGTCGAAGAGGGACTGATTGGCCCTACGACATCAATTCCCCATGCTTCAAATGGCCATGAAGCAGCAGTAGGGTGGAGCAACTCCGAAGGTTGTGTATGAAGTCTGCATGGACCTGGCACGCCTTACACCTTCGCGCATATTGGATGGTGGCGTCGGCTATCATAGTTGGCCAATAATATCCCAGCCTATGCAACCTGTCTTTAAGCTTTGGCCCTGGCTGATGAGCTCCACAAGTGCCGTCGTGCGCTTCTTGGAGCGCTTCCTGTGCCTCTGAATGGGAAAAGGCAATGGAGGAGGATACCATCATATGAACGACGGTAGAGTGTCTTCAAAGTGGATCATAGTAGAAACGGAGCGACCTTCGTCTGATGGACGCTGCTTCTTTGGGATCGTCTGGAAGCAGACCGTGCAGAGCATAGTCAATGAGAGGGAAGCGCCAATCCCTCGGCTCAAGATCCACGGATATATATGGACCCTCTTGGATCCTTAACATATGCTTGGAGCATACGAGATGCCGGGTCGCGACTGTGAGGTGATACTCGGTGTCGGCCGGTAAGGCTAGCGTCGTCGCTAATGCAGCGAGAGTATCCGCCTTGGTGTTTTGAGATCGGGACACATGCCCGATGTAGAAGCCTTCAAATAAGTTAGCCAACTCAATGGCCGTATGGTAATAAGGCACCAAGTCCTCATGGCGGACTTCATATTCGCCTTTAACCTGATTGATGATCAGTTTTGAATCGCCATAAGCTTCAAGGTAGCGTACCCCCATTCCATGGGCGAGCTGGAGACCGATGAGAAGAGCATTGTATTCCGCTACATTATTAGAGCATGACTCTATCAGGGGAATGCTCTGGGAAGGATATGATCCTGTGGGGAGATGAACACAACTCCCACTCTGGCAATAATCTTGCCTTTGGGGCCCATCCGTGATGCTCCGTCGAAGAACATCTGCCACACTTCCTCTACTGAGGTTGCATTAGATTCGAAGACCTCATCAGGGATGTCTTCGTGAAGCTTTGAATGTTCCGGAACTGGATGCGCAGCCAAGAACTCTGCAAGGGCTTGACCTTTAACCGCCTTTTAAGGGTAAAGGTCATGTCATATTGGGACAATAGTAGTGCCCATTTAGCCAATCTTGAGTTCAATGATCCTGGCTTCGTCATAAGAAGACGCAATGGTTTACTCTGGAGATGACATGTATGGTTTGGCCAACCAAATAATGTCGTGTCTTCTGGACAGCGAGACGAGAGCTAAACACTCTTTCTCAATAGGATTGTAGCGAGATTCCGCTCCTATGAGAGTCCTGCTCAGATAATAAATGGCCTGCTCATGGCCATTGTCGTCCTTCTGAGCGAGGAGGGCGCCGAGGGAATAGTCTAAAGCTTTTACATAAAGCAAGAATGGTTTCCCTGATGTAGGGGCCACCAAGACTGGAGGTTTTGTGAGATACCTCTTAATGTCTTCATAAGCTTCTTGACAAGCTTGATCCCATATGAAGGCAGTACCCTTTTTCATGAGACGGGTGAACGGTTGGCAGCGGCCTGATAGATTTGCTATGAATCTTCTGATGTAGCTAACCTGCCTTGTAAGCCTCTGAGCTCTTTGAGGTTCCTCGGTGGATGCATGTCCTGGATGGCTTTGACTTTGTCTGGGTCCAGATGAATCCCTTTCGATGTGATAATGAACCCAAGGAATTTGCCGCTGGATACTCCTAAAAAGGATTTTGTGGGTTCATTTTCAACTGATGAGCCCGCATTATATCGAACATCGTTCTCAGATCGCGAAGATGTTCGTCTTTGCTGCGGCTTTTGACAGCAATGTCGTCAACATAGCACTCTACTGTCTTCCGGAGGTGATCGCGGAAGATCGTGCTCATTGCGCGCTGGTAGGTTGCTCCGGCGTTCTTCAGTCCGAAGGGCATCACAGTGTAGCAGTATACCCCCAATGGCGTTCGGAAAGAAGTATGCTTCTCATCATCAGGATACATCTTGATCTGTTGTACCCTGAGAAGCCGTCCATGAAAGACATCCTTTCGAACCCACATGTGTTTCGATCATGACATCAGTGATCGGCAGTGGAATTCATCTTTGGGACAGGCCGTATTGAGGTCACGGTAGTCGATGCAGATCCATATTTTCCCGTTCTTTTTGAGGACGGGGACGATGTTAGCTACCCAGTCTGGATGCTGTTCCTCTCGGATGAAGCCGCATGCAATGAGCTTGTGGACTTCGGCTTCAATAGCCTCCATGATATTTGGGCGGAACCGACGTTGTTGCTGCTTGACTGGCTTGACGTCAGGCTTAATATTTAGACGGTGCATAGCGACCTGTGGATCAAGTCCAGGCATGTCTTCGTAGCTCCAGGCGAAGACATCTATATACTCTTTTATGAGTATTATCAATTCTTCCTTTTCGATAAGTGATAGGCTTTCACTTATGAAATCGGTTTGGATGATCCTGACTGCCAAGTTGACCTGCATCACCTTGTCTTCGGTAGGCGGCTCGCGCAGCTCAAACCGCTTTTCCCATTGGAGGCTTAATTGCTGGGCCCATGATTCCTCATCGGCAACCTCTGCGGGTTCCAACTGACTGCTTGAAGTCATGAGGCTTTCGAATATCCCTCCTATGCTGACATCAGAGTCCCATTCGGAGGATGAGGCCGACTGTGATGGGATCGATCCATCGTCTTTGACCTGAACTGTTGTTGATAATGTGGGTGTGACATACCCTAACCCCCTGTGTGTACTATCATAGTAATTTGCAGGCTTCCCTTTCGGACAAAATTACGCATTAGACTGCGCCTCCCTTTTCCAAAGTTTAGGCCGCCTCCTGCTTCAGGTTGTAACCCATCTTCTTCATAATGTGGCGGGCTGGCCGCGCATAATGGAAGAACTGTGGAGCATCTGACTCTGAGCTTCAGTCTGCAGTTGTAGGTTTCTGTGGCTGAGCTCTACCGAAGATTATCGGCGACTGACCTTGTTTGGAGGAGGGATCACCAGCGTGGCCCTTCTATGACCTCCATAGATGTATTGGCCGCACTTGGCTTATGTACGGGCATGTGCAGAGAGCCATCCATAATGGATTTGATTGACCAATACTCGCAGGATAATCAAAAGAGATATTATCATTAATTACCCATTCACCCTCTTCATCAGAAGGAGTATTACATTGGGGGTCATTGAGGAAACATGCTGTAATTGGTTCGCCAATCAAAACGCTGGCATGCCTATTTCGGATTCTGAATCCGCCTCATTGCCACTTTCATCATCGTCTGGCAATGGCTCTGCAGGCGTTCCGTCGGCCTCTTGATACAGGAGGGCGTCGGTGAAGTAGTTTTTCCACCCCCTTGAAGGGTTGCTTTTCAGCGAAGACAGTTCGTACTGTCGCATCATCTTCAACATATTTGAAGCATTGGTGGAGAGTGGAAGGAACGATCCAGTTGGCATGGATCCAAGGTCTTCCTAGCAGCAAGTTATATGATGTGTCAGCATCAATGACATAGCACGTCACTTCTGACTTCAAGCTTTCGATCTGCAGCGGAGCCGAATCTTTCCAAGTGGATGGCTGCTCCCGGCGTTAAAACCGTATATTGTAGTGGTGGTTGCGGACAACCTGTACAATGGTATGCCGAGGAAATAGAGGAGCCTTTTGGGATGATGCTGAGTGCAGACCCCGGATCGACTTGTACTCTTTCAATGCATGTTGAACCGATATATCCGGTATAGTACAGAGGTCGATCATGCTTGTTGTCTTTGAGAAGCATATCTTCCGCCGTGAAGGTAATAGCAGGCACCTTTGGCTGTGCGTGATGGCACTCTGAGCAGGAGGGCCGCATCTCATCACCAGGAACCTCAGGCATGTATGTCAGAAAGGACTCTGAGTTGGCTAACGCATCTCTGAGTGCCTCTCTGTCTCTTTAGAGAGACGAAGGAGCTCGTGTATTGTGATACGAGCCGGGATATTGGCTAAGTGAGCCAATATATCAAAGCGGAAGGGCGTGGCTAACCCTTGGACTGACGGTTTCTTCAACGCATGGTCGAACCGCACTTCCTTAGGCTTCTCTCTCCCTTTGGTCAGGACTGGAGCGGATGTCGGCATTGGTACTGACGTCGTTTGCTGTTGTATCTCGTCAGTAGACCGTCATACTGCCGTAAGTATGACTTTCCAGACCGGGTGCCCGTCTGTTGAGGCGCATCTGCCTGCGCTGTGCAAGCACGCTTTTCTCCTTCTGAATCACTGAGGGAAGCCGAAGTAAGGTGTCATCATCTGGAAGGACAGAGATGACATTGCAGGACTTGCCCTTTTTGCTGGAGTCCTTCGACGTCCGTTGTATGTCTTGGACGAGGTCAGGGTGTATCCACATAACTTCCCCTGTCTCCAATGTCAAGGGGACGAGACCCTTGTCATCTTTAGCTATGGCTGAAGAATACTTGACTTCCAACCGCGGTGTGGGGGCTGGATAAGTCCCGTCAGGAACCATGACCTTTTGGGCTGTGCCGAATTCAAGGGTCACCATATTGGCAGTAACTTTCTTCTGCTCCGTCTTCAGTGTGAGGACGCCGGCATCAATTAGGGCTTGTATCCTGTCCTTGAGGACATAGCACTTGTCAGTAGGATGATGGACCATCCTATGATAAAGACAGTATTTGGGGTCATTTGTGCGCCCTATCTCATTAGGACGCCGAGCATCCGGTAGCTTCATCTTATTTCCTTTGTGGAGCAGATGGAATATCGTGACCACCTGATCATCTCTGAAGGAATACTGCTTTGGAGGGAACTTAGACTCCTGGCTGTTGGAGACGCTCTTCCTGGCCTTCGACTGCACATCTCCGGATAACTCCACAGACATAGTCTCTTTGTCCTTAGCTTGAGAAGATTGCGGTAGGTCGCTACGCCCTTTGTTGTTCATCCCCCACTTGCCTCTAGGGGCGGATGGTTCGAACTTTTTAGCCGACTTCTCGGCTATCTCAGCTTGTTTGACCAATTCTTTCCAAGTGTGGGCTTTGATAGCCCCCATGCGAACTTCTACTTGGTCTAAGAAGTTGTGTTTGCATGTCTGTAAGAGCATAGGTAATGGCATCCCAGCTGGACACATCAAGGATAAGTTTCTGAACCGTTCAATGTAGTCACGGACAGATTCGCCCTTCCTCTGCACAGTGGAGAGGAGTCTGTCCATGGTCACTTCGGTATCGTCCTCATAGAAACGAGAAAGGAACCGAGTTTCCAGGTCGATCCAGGATTGATAGAGCCCGGGGGAAGACTGCGAAACCAGTCAAATGCCACCCCCTTTAAGGTGCCAATGAAAAGCCTAGCCATGATGGCGTCATTGCTTATAACATTACCAGTCTGAGACCGGAAATAGTAGATGTGCTGATTTGGCGAGCTCTTTCCATCATAGGTGTGCAACGTTGGTGGCTTGATTTCGGTGGATATGGCACCGAATCCCACTCCAGTGGGTAAGGACGAACTGCCCCTACTTTCTTTAATTCATCCCTCTGAGCCAGGGATGCAATTTGGGTTTGGAGGCCTTTTAGGACTTCGGCGTCTAGTGAAGAGCCTTCTTTGGATCTATCCGTCTGACGCGGATTATTGCTGAGGCGTTCTTCCTCATCATGATTGTTCCCGGTATCACCGTCGTCCCGGTTATTGAGGAGTTGAGCAAGCATCCGTTGGATGTTGTCTAGGGCCTCTTGCTGAGTTCTGGAGGTTTGCTCCTGAGCTTCCAAACGCCGACGAAGGTCGTCATTGGCGTTATCGGCCATATTAACCGATGCTTTGTCCGTTCGCACAGAACTGACTGTTGCTGAAGAGGCATACCCGCTGTCTTCATCTTCTCCTTCGGATGATTGGGGTGACCGCCTGGGCTGTGGCACGGTTGGGACCATCGAGGAGGAAGGCTGTTCATAATTATAGGGTATCGCCACCCTGGATCTGGTGTTTCGGAAAACACCTTCTTCTTGCATCAAGACTTCACCCAAGCCCGGGCTATAATCTGGATCTGGGGATCCGAAAGGGGTATCTCAGATGTATGACCTTCCCTGTGTCGCTCTCGTCCTCTTCCGGTCATGTTGACGGACGCGAAGGCTGGGCCTCGCGAAGCACTCCTTTCATGATGCTTCTTTGTGGCATGTGTGGACAACCGTTAAACACCGATTGACGGTGCGGAGATGCAGCCTTGATTGGATATTGCCGACAACGGGCTGAATGGATTGTCACAAGTCGGCATCCTCTTTGACAACAAGGGGAAGTGGTTTGGAGAGACTCCAATTCCCGCTTGTTTGCCAAGAATTGTCGTAGGTTAGGCTCAACAGAGCCTGAACAACCCCGTGGAGAGGCCTTTCTGGAGCGTACAAGGGATGATGCTCCGTTCTTCTTATCCCTACAGAAAGGATTAGTACTGAATAGTACTTTGGCGCTAGCTTCGCCGACAGGTGCGAGCTTAGTGCTTGATGAATTGGGGAGCGGAGCACGCTGTGGTGCTTTGCCCGCTATTCTACTGCGAGGGGGATCAATCTCAGATAACACTGCGGTCTTAGCCTCGCGGCCGCGAACCCAGTGAATTCGTTGTGGTACAATGGCTTTGCTTGTGAAAGCGAGGCTGACAGAAGGCTTTGCTGCCCTTGATTCAGGTGACGGTATGATTGCCGTCGTGACTTCATGGCTGGCAGCATCGCTAGGGCAGACGGGCATCTTACCCTTTTCTTCGCGGGAGAGGCGCAGTCTCGGCATGACTACACTGAGAGCTTCGGTTGAAGACTTCTGTTTAGGCTTCCATATCAGCCTTGACAGGGACGCCTAGGTTCGCAAGGAACCTGAATAGCCACAAGCGGGGCTGTGGGTGCTGGCAAAATTCTGCCTCTGGTTTCTGATTTGAAACCTTGGTCATGAAGACCTTCCTGTGCTTCCGCGCTCGAAGCGTCAGGCCACTCCCAGAGAGGACTTCTTCAAATCTTCCTTGATCGATCTGGATAACCAGGTTCTCAAAGTGCAGGATCTGGGCTGCGGACATGTTTCCTTGTTGCGCCAGAGAACTGCGGCAAGTTTGCAGAGAACCTTTTCCGTCTTCGCAGAGACTTTGCTTGAAGATTTAGCCAGAGAAGATCTGGCTGCACCGGCTTTTCTGAATTCAGAGATAGACCCGAAGGTCTGTTCGTCGTATTGCGACACTTGATTCTCAGCAGAGGAGAATACATTCCCCAGCGGAGTCGCCATCTTGTTTTCCATTAGTTTGCAAAGGGGAAAACTTACAAAAAAGAGTTTGAGGAGCTAATTACAAGTATTCTTAAAAAGATTACAGGTAGATCTCCTCAGAGATTCTGGAGAAGTGTGCCGATAGGAGTCTGGTCAGCGCGCGACCACTTTGTCCCTTTGACGATGCGAGCGATGAGATTCCCTTCTCGCCTGGTTCCGGGAATCAGAGAATAGAGGATTGGTAGAACCCCCTTGCTACTTCTCAAAACCGCCTTCTGTGAGGAATTCCTTCTCGCCTGGTTCCGGAGATTCCTTGAAGAAAAGAGGTTGTTAGGGTATCACCACCCTGAAAAGAGAAGTATTTCTCTTGAAAGGTCTCTGAATTAGAGAACGCACGGTGCGTTATGAAGAAGTCCGATTCTCCTGATCAGCAGAGGATTGATTTGGGAGCAGAAGCCCGCTTTGATTGATCGCTGATCTCTGGATTCCCCTTCCACCGCCTCCTCCCCTTGTGCCCCTGGCGGGCTATTTATAGGGAGAAACAAGGGTATAATCGTCCCCTTGAAGATATGGAAACAGATTGAACCGAATCTGTTTAAATCTGGAAAGTAGCCTTGCTGCGAGGCTAGGATAGCTTCTGCGAAGCTAGAAAATGGGCAAGTTGGTTGATCTTTCCGATTTGTTTTGATCCCTTCCATATCATTGAAGGATTTTCTCTGATCCTCTTACTCGTTTCAAGAGAGTCAAGAGATTGCGGCAATCATCTGCCATATTTGAATCCCGATTGGATTTGATTTGCTTGGATCCGATCTTATCAGGAGATTTGATTGGTCAAAGGTTGACCATAGCAAACTAATAGCGGAACTGCCCGCTTTGAAGCTCATAGCGGAGCTAGAGGCAACTCTTGGCGAGGTCCGAAAAGAGGCTTTTCGGCGAAGCTATCAGTTAGCTTCCTGGAGATGCTCTGGATGATGCTAGCCTCTCAAACGAGGCTATCTCCTTGGGCTAATGTAATGCTAAATGCTAGCATTTTAGACCTGCTGAGGTCTGTTTAGAAACAATCCGAGTTCACTGTTCTGCTTGCTGGATCAGTGGAGTCCAAACCGCTTCCTTGTCCCTTGGAGGTGGATGAAAACTGGTCTTCAGCTTGTCTGTCGCTAGACATTGTTCGGACCAATGAGAACCTTGTCTTTTTTAAGTGTCAACAATACCAAATGTCAAAAGTGCAAATACACAAGGGCTAAAGTTGCAAATATCAAAGAAGAGGGAAGATAGACTTCTATTCAACCCTAAAAACTTGCAGATGAGGATAAAAGCCAAAGAAGGAGAATTTAAGATCACAAATTCGTGGATAAAAGATTTGGGATCTAGGTAACTTGATTCCCAAGTTATATCCAAATTCAAAGATTAAGAGCCAGGATGCAGGTTCCAGAAGGAAACGACCAGATGGACGGACCAGGAGAAGCCACGCGCGAAAGCGCGCGGTCAATCTACACGCTTAGGCCGCGGAAACGCGGCCCAAGCCGCGTTTCTGCTGCAAATTGGATAAGTCTGGGGAACCGCTTTCGTGGGAGAGTTGTGTTGGGACTCTACTACCTTCTGCACCTATAAATACCCCTGCAGTGCAACGAAAAAACGACGTCCAGAGGCAGAGCCAGAGGGCCAAATCTAGGGTTTAGGTTTTCTTCTTGTAGTTTAGATTTTCTTTCCTCTATTGTAATTTTTATTTTATTTTTTTTTTTTGTAAAAACTGAGAGGAGATGATGTTCTCATGGAGGAAGGGATCTACTTGTACTGATGGTGACAGTCGGTGTAAGTTTTATTTTTCCACCATTGTTTAATAATCGAATCGAGGTTTGTTTTTGTTCTTTTATTATTTTTGTTTTTTTTTTGTTCTTGTTTAATCTTGTGTATCTCAGTATTTGCTTTCTTCTATTTTCTCTCTAATGTCTTGCCCACCATGAGAACCAACTGCTTCGAGACTACCTAGCCGAAGAAGAGCCCTTGATGGCCTATGGCGATGAACAGGTCTTCATAGTGGTCTTTTATTTCATAGTGTAGATTAAGAAGGCGGACGATCCTATACGCCATGCTTGTACGCCTTCCAAGAAAAGGTAAATCATCGCAACGGTTCAAAAGTTAAGCAGACTGAAGAGGTATGTGTTTCTTTCTTTCTTTCTTTCTTTAGTTTAGATTTCTATCTCTATCTCTCTCAAATTCTTTTCACCACACTTCCTTGTAAATACCATCATAACTAATAAAAAAATAAAATTTTAGAGAATCTTACAAACGCTTGTATGACCCGGGAAAGGAGAGAGACAGTGAATTGCAGTAAAAGTTTTCCTTGAATCGAATGAAAAGGATTACAACAACAACTGTTCCTTCCGGTTACAAGGGAGGGAGGATATTGAATCTTGAATCCCCCCTTTGTTTAAGGCTGGGTTCTTCGTGTGGCGGTGGAGAGTGAATCTTGTTCTCCGTTGACCGGATAACCGTCCTTCAGGGATCTCCTCTTCGGCCGGTAAAAAGAGTAACTCAGCTCCGTCTACCAAAACTCTAAAAGAGAAGGTAAGCGAAGAGTCACTTGTACGCAGCAAGCTAGCTTGAAGAGTCGAGTTCTCTCTCTGTTGATGATCTCTCCGTTGTCCTCTTCTCCTTCTTTTTTTTTGATTGCCAAAAGTCCGACCTCTTCTTCATAGCGACGGGGCTATTTATAGAGGTCTTAGGGGGTGAATGTGCCCCCTAAAAGCGCTCCACAATGAGGGCCAACTTCCCCGCTACATGGGCGGTAACTAACTCACATGCCTGTTAAAGACACGCCATGATGGGAGCTGGTTTCCCTTACGTGTAGGCAGTGATTGGTCCCTTAACCAAGGCGGTTATAACTGAGACGCGGGTTTCGGGCCGACGCGCCTTGATGCTGAGACGCGGGTGTCAAGCCAACGCGCCTTGATGCTGAGGCGCGGGTGTCAGGCCGGCGCGCCTTGATGCTGAGACGCGGGTGTCAGGCCGACGCGCCTTGATGCTGAGACGCGGGTGTCAGGCCGACGCGCCTTGATGTTGAGACGCGGGTGTCAGGCCGACGCGCCTTGATGCTGAGACGCGGTTGATAGTCCCTCGCGTCTAGAGCTTGAAACTTTGCTTTTCAATGGCTTGTCCTCCAGTAACTTTTTGACAGCCTACAGAACCCCCTCCAAAGTTTTCGATATTCCGCAGTTAACTGGGACGGATTTCGAAATACTTTGGACTCTAGCTGAATTCACCTTCATGGCTGGACTGTTGATGCTCCGGGTTCGATCTTATCTGGAGTTGGTCTTCGTGAGTGTACTGTTTGAACTCTTTGAAGCCACCAGAGTTGATCGTGTTGAGTGTCTAGATGCACAGTCTAAACCTCCCCGATTGCTTTTAGTCTGTCACGGGTGTGCTTTAAACCAGGAGTGGTTAGTCGTCTGCTTGCGTCAGTGTACTGTTGAACTGATTTTGCAGAAGCAGGAGGCCGAACGCAGGTTCTTTCAAAAAAGCCGAGATGGTACTGCTTTAAAGACGCGATTTCTGTAGGGTGCGTCCTTTGGCAATGGAAACGCGCCCGATCTTCCATGAGGCAAGCGCGATGTTGGGCCCGCTGGGTCGGACGCGGACTTTGTAGAGAGACGCGAACTTCCGAATGAATTTATGGAGATGCTGACGGGGCATGTCCATCGAAGAGGTGCGTCTCTTGGGTGCGAATCTGTGCCGTGTGATGATTACGCCGCCAGCTGGCCTGGGGAACCGGCAGGATTTCACCTTTTGGCGCGCAGATTTCTTGGTTCATTAATTGACCCGCGCCACGTGTCAAATGATGATTCGCTGGGGAGTCGTGACGCATGATCTTCGCGAAGATTTGCTCTACGCGTCATGTGATGATTTGCTGCAGCTTTTATTGGGTCACACGCCGCGTATCTTTGCGAATCCTTGTGCCTATAAATAGCCACAGTTGGAGAGATACCTCTTCTTCTCCGAGCGTTCTACTTTGGGTTTTTTTAGAAACAGAGTTCTTCTTCCCCTGTTCATACTCACATCAGATTCTTGATTAACAATGGCACTCAAGACAAAGCCAACCGCATCTTCTTCACGGGCGACCGTCGACGAGGCCCGGAGGGGCGCTTCTTCTGCGCAGGATGCTGCTTTCCCAGGTATAATGCCTGTTGGGCGTGGATTTCGCCATTAACGAAAGTTCGTAGAATCCTAAGAATCTTTAACACAAGATATAACTCGTGTTTGATTCTCAGATGCGGTTTCAGACGCAGTCTTTGAGCTGATAACCGAGGCGCGGGTTTGGACCCTCGCGCCATTGGGTCCTGCGTTTCGGATTCTTCACTTAGAATATTTCTAATTGTGAAGGGTTCAGACGCGGACTTGGTTTGCAGAACGCGGATTTGATCCTTGCATTCTGTTCCATCAGCTGCCGATTTTGATGAATCTGGCACTTGAGTTCAAGTACTTAGAAATCTGGGGGTGTGAAAGGAAGGGATTACCCTCCTTAACTTCTGGTGATTATGGTGATAGAAGGGTTAAGGTGGATAACTCCCTTCTTTTCGCACCTCAGAAGTGACATCAAGGACATTCCATGACTTTCTGGTGGTGGAGACGCAGATCCTGCAGGTCTGGACGCGGGTTTGATAATTCCTGCGTCCAGTATCTCTTCTGCGTTTGGACGCAGTTTCGCAGGCCTGGACGCCGATTTGATAATTCCTGCGTCCAGTATCTCTTCTGCGTTTGGACGCAGTTTCATAGGCCTGGACGCGGATTTGATAATTCCTGCGTCCAGTATCTCTTCTGCGTTTGGATGCAGTTTCGCAGGTCTGGACGCGGATTTGATAATTCCTGCGTCCAGTATCTCTTCTGCGTCTGGGTTATGAACACTTAGCATTTTTTTTTGCTTCTAATAAAGTGTCCTTTTCTTTTGCAGTGCCCCATCCTTCTGCTTCACTCGCCAAGACGCGCCACTTTGGACATGTGGGTGGTGCTGATCAGGACTTGACTTTTGTGCTACACAGGACTGCCCCTGTGACTGCTGACAAGTCGCCGGATCGCAGGGAAAGGCTCTCTAATGTTGACGTGAGGACTTTTTCGGGTACTTATGACCGATGCGGCATTTACAACGGATGCTCACGTCAAGTTGGAGAAGCCTGCCTTCTTCTTCGGAGATCGTATCGACGACGGCGGCTATCGTGTGTATGACGGAACTTATAAATGGCTCCGTCAGATAAAGGGTGGAAGATTCTTTCTTCCGGACATGGAGAGGATGTTCCCGCTGTCCTACTTCCAGCACATGTCCGTCCCTCGGAAGATGGAATGGGACCTTTCTCGATACGTCCCTGAGATTACTCTCGGTGATTTGGGTTCCCATAAAGTACACCGTCATGATAGCCATGACAGGTCGGTTCTCGGCCTTTTCCCTGGGTCGCGCAAGTCTGAGGTTCCGGTTGGAGAGATACCACAACTTGGCACTACCTTCCTCAACTCATTCATGGAAGCGGAGGGTGATTATTGTTGGGTCCCGCTCTTATACCAAATGTAGGATCTATAATCAAATCAACACAACACTTGACAGGAAGGATTAATTGTTAAGCAAATAAGTAAACTTGCAAGTAAAGAAAACAAATCTCAGAAAATGCAAACGCAAACAAAGAGATTTATCCTGGTTCGGTCCTTGTGACCTACATCCAGTCCCAAGCCACCCGCTTGAGATTTTCCTTTATCCTTGATCTTGCCACCCAAAATCAATACAACATGTACACCACTTGTCGAATCCCCTTCTCTAATGTGTACACCTTCTCTTCCACCAAGAGAACACCTTCTCTTCTACCAAGAGAATACCTTTACCTTTGTACAACTGCCTCTTCAACCAAGAAGCCTCCCGTGTACAAATAAACACTTTGAGAATTACAATACTTTTCCTATAGCCTTGGTACAGATGTGTATGTGGACAAGGTACAGTATAGGAAAGATGAACTTCAGAGAACTTCACTAATGGAATTGTCTTTTGGTGAAGAACAGAAGTTAGGAAATCAGTTTTCAGGTTTTCTGGAATTTGGCTTTGGAAAACTGAATGAAAAACTTGTTTGTCTTAACCTTTGGCCTTAGGAATAACTTTCCTATTTATAGCTGTAGATTAGGGTTAGTTAGGGTAGTTATAGGACCAATTCAGATGATATAGACGTTGGAAAACGTTGCCAAAAGGATCAGATAAAGAAAACTGTCCAACAGTCAGAAACTGCTTATAGTCGACTAGGGTTCTGAGTTAGTCGACTAGACTAGGCAAAATTTCCACTATTAGTCGACTAGGTTTAGCTAGTAGTCGACTAGGGATATGTCTGTTGGCAGAACAGGTTTCTGGATAACTACTTCAAGTCGACTGCAACTAACAAGATAGTCGACTTGACAAGGGATTAGTCGACTAGGGGACTTTGATTAGTCGACTAGAAAAGTCTATTAGTCGACTATGTTTACTTCTGGTCGACTAATTTGACAAACAGAGAGTTGGGTCAATTTCTGGACACTTGACTAGTCGACTTGGGTTTCTGGTTAGTCGACTACAGTGTTTATTAGTCGACTATATTGGGACATCAAGTCGACTAACAGGACACTAAAGTGTTGGTTTGTATCAAGGCTTTTACATGCTATATCTTCTTTACAAACAATAACATCTCAACCCTCTTTGGCACAACTTGATCATGTCGGACTCTTGATTCGTCATGTGTTAGAGCTCCAAATGAATTGATCTTCACAAACGTCTTCATCGAAATAGGTTCCAACATTCTCCCCCTTTTTGATGACGACGCTTTGTGTGTGCATGTCCTCCCCCTGTAAAAAGTATGTTATCTTTTCCTCCCCCTGCAGAAATGGGTTATAACAGATATAAAAATATTTTGTTCTCCCCCTGCAACAAATATATTAGTACATATATATATAATAACTTTTATATGGTACCTGCAAAATAAACGTTAGTTGGTACCAAATATAAAAATCATATCTAACCTTTAGGACTCCAAATCCATTTAGAATTTGGTTTCCACCTATTAGTATATACATAATTGCAAGAATCACAAATATCATGAATATATGATGCAATATATGTATTTTTATCATGAAAACTTAAATTTTTAGGAATCCATATAAACTTACTTTTCTTAGTCTTTCTTTTAACACAAGAACTATATGGATTATAACATGAAGATTTTGCAATATATCCAATACCATGATTATCATGTGACAATTTCTGAAAAGATAATACAGCATTCAAATTTTCTTTTCCTTTATTAAACTTAGTCACATTTTGCGTAAGATCTTCATATTTCTTTTGAAAACTAACATGTCTTTATCCAATATAGAAATCCTTTCATTTAAAGACTTAGTTTCCTTTTTCAGAAAAATGTTTTCTTTTATAAACTTCTCATTTTCAGTTTTCAAAGATGATATGACTTTTTCAGTTTCATCTTGTTGAGAATTTATAGAAGAACATTGTAAAGCATAAACAGAATTTTCCTGTAAAAGTTTCTCATTTTCTTTTAACAAAAATCTGTTTTTCATTTTTTCATTTTTCAGATTCATAAATAACTCATTAAATGCATCAGAGAGTTCAGAAAATGATACCTCTTCATCTTCTATGGCCATGTAACATAAGTTAACATGTTCAGTGGATTCTTCTTCATCGGAAGATGAGGAATCACTATGTTCTGAAGATGCTTCGTAGTTCTTCTTCTTTCTGAACTTCTTACTCTTGTACTTTTCTTTCTTCTTGAGCAAAGGGCAATCCATCTTCATATGTCCTGGTTTATCACAATTAAAACACTTGAATTTATCTTGCTTAGGAAATTTCCTGAACTTCTTTGAGAGCATTGCCATCTCCTCTTCGTCATCATTGTCCGTGTCGGAAGATGCATGGAAGGCGAGTTCTTTTTTCTTTGAACGATGTTGTCGTTCTTGGTCCTTCTTCCTTTCTTCTAACTGCACTTCATATGCCATTAGATTACCGATTAGGTTTTCTAATGTCATAGTTGAGAGATCATTCGCCTCTTCAATGGCGGTTGTCTTCTTCTCCCATTCTGGTGTAAGTGCACGAAGGATCTTTCGAACTCTTTCGACTTGGGTGTAGTCCTTTCCAAGGGATGCAAGTGTATTGGTGATGTCGGTGAATCTTGTAACCATTTCAGATATAGTTTAATTCTCCTCCATTTTGAATAACTCAAACCTGTGGACAAGAACAGATATTTTAGACTCCTTAACTTTACTAGTGCCTTCGTGTGTTACCTGAAGAGTATGCCAAATTTGATGTGCAGAAGTTGCTGTTGACACTCGTTGAACTCTTCTTTGGTAAGGGCACAGAATAGAGCATTCATTGCTTTTGCGTCAAGGTTCGCGTTCTTCTTTTGATCTTCACTCCAAGCGTTGTAGTTGGTTGTAGGCTTGGTGTATGTTGCTTCTACGATGTTCCAAAGGTCGTAGTTGAGTGACTGCAAGTAGATCTTCATTCTACACTTCCAATAGTTGTAGTTGGTTCCATCAAATAGCGGTGGACGTTGTGTAGAATGTCCTTCCTTGTATTGGGATGATGAAAACTCCATTGCCATCCTTATTGTTGACTTGTACCCGAGCTTGTACGCTGGTTCAGGGTATGCAGGGCTCTGATACCAATTGTTGGGTCCCGCTCTTATACCAAATGTAGGATCTATAATCAAATCAACACAACACTTGACAGGAAGGATTAATTGTTAAGCAAATAAGTAAACTTGCAAGTAAAGAAAACAAATCTCAGAAAATGCAAACACAAACAAAGAGATTTATCCTGATTCGGTCCTTGTGACCTACATCCAGTCCCCAAGCCACCCGCTTGAGATTTTCCTTTATCCTTGATCTTGCCACCCAAAATCAATACAACATGTACACCACTTGTCGAATCCCCTTCTCCAAATGTGTACACCTTCTCTTCCACCAAGAGAACACCTTCTCTTCTACCAAGAGAATACCTTTACCTTTGTACAACTGCCTCTTCAACCAAGAAGCCTCCCGTGTACAAATAAACACTTTGAGAATTACAATACTTTTCCTATAGCCTTGGTACAGATGTGTATGTGGACAAGGTACAGTATAGGAAAGATGAACTTCAGAGAACTTCACTAATGGAATTGTCTTTTGGTGAAGAACAGAAGTTAGGAAATCAGTTTTCAGGTTTTCTGGAATTTGGCTTTGGAAAACTGAATGAAAAACTTGTTTGTCTTAACCTTTGGCCTTAGGAATAACTTTCCTATTTATAGCTGTAGACTAGGGTTAGTTAGGGTAGTTATAGGACCAATTCAGATGATATAGACGTTGGAAAACGTTGCCAAAAGGATCAGATAAAGAAAACTGTCCAACAGTCAGAAACTGCTTATAGTCGACTAGGGTTCTGAGTTAGTCGACTAGACTAGGCAAAATTTCCACTATTAGTCGACTAGGTTTAGCTAGTAGTCGACTAGGGATATGTCTGTTGGCAGAATAGGTTTCTGGATAACTACTTCAAGTCGACTGCAACTAACAAGATAGTCGACTTGACAAGGGATTAGTCGACTAGGGGACTTTGATTAGTCGACTAGAAAAGTCTATTAGTCGACTATGTTTACTGCTGGTCGACTAATTTGACAAACAGAGAGTTGGGTCAATTTCTGGACACTTGACTAGTCGACTTGGGTTTCTGGTTAGTCGACTACAGTGTTTATTAGTCGACTATATTGGGACATCAAGTCGACTAACAGGACACTAAAGTGTTGGTTTGTATCAAGGCTTTTACATGCTATATCTTCTTTACAAACAAAAACATCTCAACCCTCTTTGGCACAACTTGATCATGTCGGACTCTTGATTCGTCATGTGTTAGAGCTCCAAATGAATTGATCTTCACAAACGTCTTCATCGAAATAGGTTCCAACAATTATCCGGTCGGGTTTCGTGCGCCTGGGTGGGTCCATTCCACGGAGAACTACTGGTGGGGCAGAATAGTAGGTTTCGTCCTCACCGACCTTGGGGATCTGCTAAAGCGTGCGGGACTGTACGTGGCGGTCAGGGCTGTACAGTGGGGTATCCCACCAGGCTCTCATAACTTTTTCGGGATCCTGGAGCGCTACAATCCGCTGACGGGGACATTCTTTACCCCGGTTGGAGAGATGGGCCTTGCACTGCACGAGCTGCATGAGGTCTCGGGGCTAGCAACAGGGGACATCCCGTATGAGGAATATGTCCCGACCACTGAGGAGCTCCACCACTTGAAGAAAGAGTTTCCTCGGGTGTACGAGACTTACTGGGAAATGATGTGTCACTTCCACATTTGTGGTCAGATAACCAACTGGCGGTCGCAGGGAGTCAAGCAACTGTCTTGGGCCAGTTACTTATTTAATGGTATCGATAGTAAAGACACTCCGATAACCCGACTGGTTCCCAGTTCCGACAGGGAGATTGAAGACAGGATCGACCAGGCTTCTGAAGGCTTCTACACCACGGTCTCGAACGAGAACGGTTTCGACCCTGACCTGGTTTTTGAAAGCTTCCACCATCAAGCCCAGACCCTATCTCCGATAGGGCACTGTTGGCAGGCTTCTTGATGCTGTGGCTGAAGCGCTGTGTGATGCCCACGTTGCCACATAAAGTTATTGTTGCTGACGTGGTGTACCCGGCGGTGCTCCTGGCTCATAGCAACCCTATAGCCCTTCTCCCGGCCATGGTGGCTAGCATTCAGAGCGAGTTGCGGGCGCTAACCAAGAGTTTCTGCGAGGCGCCGAAAACTGCCGACTCCCACGGCAAACCGTATGTCGACTCAGAGGGGAATCCGACGGTGAAGCGTCCTAACCCTCAGATCGAGCTGCCTTATACGTACCTTCTGGCTTGGTACGTGATGCACTGCCCTTCTTTGATGACGGCGGTGCGTTGGAGGGAGAGTTCTGTCCCTCTTGTACAGCGGTTGGAGGATTCGAGGTGGAGTGACGTTTATATATATTACGTCCAGAAGCGACTTTCAGATCCCGCGAATTACCAGATCAATCGCTGCTTCCCCGAGATCCCTGGTGCATCCTCCGGGGATCAATGTACTGATTCCGCGGGCTTAGATGGCTTCACGAGGTTGTCCGCGGGGCCTTTTGGTGGTTGATTAATATCCGGCCCAGATATGTGCTTTTCCGGCAAGGGACTTCATGCACCATCGAGCCGTACATGCCGAATCGTTTCGCTCGACAGTTCGGCTACGATCAACTGTACGTCGGGAATCCCAATGCTCGACTCGCCTTCGAAGGGAACTTGTTCGAAGGTGCTCGGGCTTGGTACTACAGTGTGGCCGGAGGGACAGGAGCAACTTTCCGTCTACCTATTGAGGGGTCCAAGTGCCGCATGAGCTTCAGCTTCTGCACCTGGTATTCTCAGGTTAACCAGTCACCGGACTTTGCTCCGGGTCTTCATGTATTGAGAGCATCAATGCAAATCTTGAGGCAAAGTCAGAGTCCGGTAAACCCTCGAAAATCATCGACCAATACCTGAAGGCTCAGAAGGAGGCCGAGAGGAGGTCGGGAAGGGAGCCACGAGCAATCAGAGCGGAGCCGCGACCAACAAGGGAGGAGCCGCAAGCAGCAAGGGCGAAGCCACGAGCGGCAACGACTCGACAGGCGGTAAGCAAGCGTCGTCAACGCTCTGTTTCAACTGCTGAACCTGCTCCCAAGAGGGTTCGGAGAGATTTGACGACCGAAGTCTCCCGATCTGAAGACATCCCTGCAGTCGTTGAGGTACCGAGGGAAGAAGATATAGCTGAAGAGGATGTTCCTTTAGTCCGTGCCCCTAGGTCGAGCAGCAGAGACCGTAGGTCTGCGGAGGAAGGGGAGCTCGTTGACAGAGCCACCACCGCTGACGAGGATGAGCAGCTAGAGGTCGACATCATGAGTGGAGGAGATGTCGATATTCCGGGGATTTCAGTTCAACCCAGGTTTTTACTTGCTCATGAAGGGAGAGATGAGGCACAGCAACCTGGGTCGCCTTGTGTCTTCATCTCCAGTCCTCGGGCAGTTGACCCCAGCCCTACCACTGGGGTAATTGGTGGCAAGGCTCCGGCTGCAGAAGTCTCGTGCGGGGCGCTATCGTCTTCCTCACTCTCAGGGGAGAGCGAGTTTGAAGACGAGGTCGACTACGGCGATGAACCCGCTCTTCCTGATCCGAGTAAGTTCTCCCACATCTCAGAGGAAGAAATATACGGGGGTGAGCCATCAACGGTATCACAGCTGGTGATTACTCCCACTGAAGGTACTCATTTCACCTTTTGACCTAATTCCCCTTTTCATTTTGAAGAGGATGTTTTAACATTCTTCTTTTATGCTGCAGGGTCGACCGGGGACATTGAAGCTGTGATCTCCTCGCATATCGAGGAGACGGTAAAAGAGCTGACCCAGTCCGAAGGAGTCAAGGTTTCAGTTGCCGAGATAATTCCAGAGAGGGCGACTACTGAAATTGGGGAGCCTTCAATTTTGCCGGAAGAGGAGGCAACTCCTAAGGCTGGGGAAGAATCCATTCTGCAGGGTGAAGAGGTTACTATTGAAGCCAGGGAGACTTCCACTCCGCTGGGTTCGCCCAAGAATTCAACATCTCTGGACCTCCCAGAGGTCGCGCTTACTACTCCATCATTAGCTGTGGAGGCTCCTGCAGCGATAACACTTCCGGAAGTGCCAGTGGCCAGTACGAATCTCGCGCAAAAAGAGCCGGCTTGCACCCTTTTCTTCATGATAGAAAGGGGGTCGGGGAGTACCTCGGGTGATGACACCATGGATTTCCTGACACGCAAAACGGTACAGCAGTTCCTTGACGCGATGCGATCGTGCATCGATTTTATCCTGACTGGGCGTAGCTCTTTTGACTTTGCCCGGACGTTTCTCGGAAACATGGCCGGTAACATCGAATTAACCGGAGGCTTCTCGCTTGCCAAGTCGTGTATGCTGTTGGTGGAGCGACTGGGAAGTGACCTGAAAGAGCTGAAGTCTTTGGACAATGCTAGTTCTTCTCAAGAAGCCCAGGTCATCTTGGCTAGGCTCCTAGCCACCCAGGAACAAGAGCGACAGGAGGTGGAAGCACAAGTTGCTGAAGAGGTCCGCAATCTCGAGCGTTCCCAAGCTGAATGTCAGAAACTGGCTGACGATTCAATGGAATCCGAGTTCATCCGGCAAAACGCAGAGCTCGCTATTACCAATGCTCGGTCTGCCATTGCTAAGGCGGAAGCCATGATCGCGGAAAATG
Organism: Agave tequilana; assembly: GCA_038442645.1. NCBI lineage: Eukaryota > Viridiplantae > Streptophyta > Magnoliopsida > Asparagales > Asparagaceae > Agave > Agave tequilana. The sequence goes on from JAVJIF010007983.1 coordinate 26,405, forward strand.
AGAAGACGCTTGCCACTGTCCGGAAGAGGCTGGAGGAGCAACAAGCTGCGAAGGCACGAGCTGAAGAAAGCCAGATCATTCATTCCTCCAGGTTGGAATCTCTGCGAGCACAGCTGGCTGCAAAACCCTTTTTATCTGAAGAGGAGCTGCGGGTCCAAGCCATGATGGAGGCTGAGAAGGCACGTCAGCACGAGATGCATCGTCTTAGGGAGTGCATCCGTTCTTTGCCGGATCAAGACTTTTAGCCTTTTCCCCTTCTTCCCCCCCTTTTTTTTAAAAGAAGAGGACACTCTATTAGAGTGTTTGTATCCACTTTTACTATTTTCGATATAATAAAAGTTTTTGAAGTTTTTATCCCATCTTCTTTGTTTAGCTGTGGATGAATTCAACTCCCTGATCACTGGCTGTGAATACTGAACTTAGGTAAGACTAAGTTCTTTCAATGAGACGCGGCGTCGAGCTTGATGAGACGCGGCATTGATCCATAGAGTGAGACGCGGTCATCCGTCCATAGGAGCTTAGATAGGACTAAGTCCTTTTGATGAGACGCAGCGTCAATCACAGGGTGAGACGCGGTCATCACTCCGCAGCGTCAATCCATAGGGCGACGCGGTCATCAGTTCATAAGAACTCAGATAGAACTAAGTCCTTTGAGACGCGGCATTGATCCGTGGGGACAAACGCGGCTTTGAGTAACGCGAATTTGTCCTGTCAATGAAGACGCGGCTTGAGCAGATGCGAGGGACGCAGCCTTGCGTATTTTCCACTAATCTCAGAATGGACTAAGTGTTTTCCCTTAGAAAGGGCCCCGTTTGCTGAAGGGACGCGACTTTGAGTCACGTGGACGCTCCTTTAAAACGCAGGTGAACGCCTTCCAATTTGAGAAAGGTGACGCAGATTCTTGGACGCGGCTTTCCCATCTGCGTTCAATGCAGCCGGACGTGGCATCCCTTTCTGCGTTTAATGCAGCCTGACTAAAAGATTTTCAGAGATCTTTGACCGTCAAGTCTTCGCTGACGATTGGGAAACCGAGTCATCCGTTGTTTCCCAAGGCAGTTGTCCACGCGTCGATTTTTCATTGGACTGAAGGCGTTAATGCCTTTTAATGCGAAACCGGCGCTGGCGGTTGGAGACCAGTGTCTGCGACGGTTCCCAAAGCGACGCTCCACGCGTCAGTCTCTCATTGGACCTCGGCAGTCGTGCGGCCACCAAGGCAACGGTTCCGATTAGCGCACCATTAATGACAGTTGTTAGGGTCTGCCTATAAATAGGGCTGACCCTATTCCTCTTTGACAACCCAGACCTTGGATTGTTCTTTCTTTGGTTTGCTCTGAGAAGTCTCGCCTCCTTCAAAGTCTCTAAAAAGGATCCTGTGTTCATGGATAAAGATGGCTCTGTGGATGAAGACGACCCAGGGCTTTTATGCTCCTGTTTGGTCTCTTCAAGAAAAAGCGTCTCTTGGATCATCTTGCTCATTCGCGTTTGGATGCAGAGAGCCCAACTCTTGGTAGAGGCCTCTGCTGGTATGTCACCCCGGCGTCTTTAGTCCATCCAGGCCTGCACCTTGGCCCTTCTTAAGGAGACGTCACCGTTTGAATGAAATCTTGGTGCATTCCTTTTCTGGAATTTGTGCCATTGATTTGAGCTTCCCTGAATGCGGGTACTGAAGTCCTTGGCACTTGACGCGGGCTTTGCTCATGAAGTTCGCGTTTTAAGGCCATTGACTCGGATGAATTCCAAATTGGGCTGAAATTTTCAGACCCGAATCTTGCAACTCCTGTCTATTCAACAGAGAGATGGCAGTTTTCGGCGTTTGAAAATTTTTCGCGTCTTGTGCTCTTAGGTGCGGGCGTAAGATGAGGCTGCGTTAGAATCCTGTGTGTTTCACAGTTCTGATTCGCGTCTGTCTCTGCTGACGCAGTAGTTTGGCTCACCGCGTGGGCTTATTCCCGCGTTTGCAATTCTCCATAATAGCCGCGTTTGTTACTTAGTATTCTTTAAAGTATACCAAGTTTCAGATTTGCTAACCCACTTGTTTATCTTTGCAGGTAGGCTTGATTGTCCTTTTTCAGGTTCGCTGGGCCCCTGGAAGAATATTTTAGTCGGCGGACTTGTTCGATATTCATCCACAAGGGAATATATTATGGTCCTCGTCGTCCACAAGGGAATATATTATGTCCCTGATGAGGAATCGACTCTCGCCAAGGTCTCTTCAGATCCACTGCACCAATCATGCCTGCTGGCAAGAGATGGTCAGGGTAAGTATGGCGGCGAGGAGGTTACGGTGGACACGGCGGCAGGTAGGATCCTCTTCCTCTCCCACCCCAGAAGTAACATCAAGGACTCCTCATGTCTGTTGGATGGTCTGCTGGGGGAAGAGATGTTCATAAACGAAGGGTTGCCGGACTTTCTGCTTCCACCGGACCTCAAGAACACCATTGCTCTTAGCTTAGTCAGCTAGGGCTCTTTCGATGTTTACATCATGCATCGTGGTGTAACCAGCTTCTATTGTAGCCACAAAACATCGCGCGCTTGGAATCAGACGCAGCTTTGAGGAGTGAGTGCAACCTCTGAGAGGGAGAAGGACTTCTTTGTACTCCTCAATTGTAACACTCAATCTTATTGTATAAGAGAGCGTTTTGTATCACTTTCATATGTTTGGAAATAAATAAAAGTGACACTTTCTTTTTTTTTTTTCATTGTCTTGAACTTTTTGTCTTAGACCCATAGAAGCAAAGAATCTTTGACTTTGTCAAAATTATGATGATAATCTTAATAAGTCAAACTTTGTAGGAAAAGATCCTATTTCAGGAACTCTCACAGTACTGTCAGAGGTGTAATATTAACTTGACAGAGATGAAATAATTTTTGGTGGACCTGCCACTTTATAAGAGAAAGCGACAAGTAGAATTGATACCCCCAGGGAGGGTGGACTCTCATCAAGTGTTTGGGATTAACTTGATTAAGCTCAACTGGGGATTTGATGAAAACACTGTTGATGGTGTAGTGTTAACCTAACAATGTTTTTTTTTTAAGTGGACTTGTTATTCTGTTGAAGAGAATAACAAGTGAAGCTAGACTCGTGGGGAATCTAGGAAAGTTTGTTATCGTCAGAGGTGTGATATTAACTTAACGGGTTGGAAGTGGTCTTGTCAGAAGTGTAATGTTAACTTGACAAGGATGTGAGTCAGAGGTGTGATATTAACTTAACTCAAAAAGTGTCACTGTCATAGGTGTAATGTTTAACTTGACAGTGAGGGTAATGCTAGAGGTGTAATGTTGAACTTAGCATTGGTCATCTCGGTTTGCATAAGAAAGTCCGAGGGAAAGTCATGGTCATAGGTGTATTGTTGAACTTAGCAATGACTTGGATGCTAGAGGTGTGGTGTTAACTTAGCATCATCCATTTCAGCTTCGGTGTGGAAGTCTGAAGAAAAGTGACTGTCAGAGGTGTAATATTAAACCTGGCAGAAACTTGATTACTGTTTAGAGGTGTGGTGTTAAACTTTAACAGTAACTTGTCAGAGGTGTGATATTAACTTGACAAAGATTGACTCATGATAAGAGTAATTTGAGGACCTGTCATTCTATTGATGAGAATTGACAAGTGAAAACTTTGAAGTGCCAGAGGTGTAGTATTAACTTGGTGGATTTGAAAATTTGATACTCCGTGTAGAGTTGATAAACAAAATTTGTACTCGACAAGGAATATTGAAAAGTTTTCATTACCAGAGGTATAGTGTTAACTTAGTAATGGTTGTATTTTGTAGATCTACCATTCTGTGGATGAGAATTGGTAGGGGATTTTGGAGGAAAGAGTGGAGCCAAGTCCACTTTAGGATTTTTAGCAAACCCTCAGCTATCAACGGATTTGAGGTGCCTTTACCAACTACCGTTTGAGTTGGGCTAGCCATGCTATTCCCCTCAGCATGATGAGTTGTCGAAGACTTATATTGGACTTAAAAGCCAACATTTTCTTCTATCCTTAGCCGTCGGGGGCGTCGGATCAAATGGGAACGTGTCCCTTAGGATTTTTAGCAAATCCTCAGCTGTCAATGGGTTTGAGGTGCCTTTACCAACTACCGTTTGAGTTGGGCTAGCCATGCTATTTCCCTCAGCATGATGAGTTGTCGAAGACTTATGTCGGACTTAAAAGCCAACATTTTCTTCTATCCTTAGCCGTCGGGGCGTCGGATATTAATGAAGAAGCTCTTCTTGTTTTGATCAGAGGTGTATTTTTAACTTGATCAGCAGAAGAATACCATCTAAGGATAGTATTTCTTCAGGAACCGGCCATTGATCGGCATCATAAGTGTATCGCCATTCGGGGTTATGAGGCGATATGACCCATTTGAGTAGACTGACTCTACTACAAATGGTCCTTCCCATTTGGGTTGGAATTTTCCTTTTGTCTTGTGCGTCATTACCATGGGTCTTCTGACGGCTAAGACAAGATCGCCTTTCTTGAAAGTTCGCACTTTAACTTTCTTGTTGAAGGCTCTGGTAATTCGAGCTTGGTAGAGCTCGATTTGTTGTTGGGCCTGCAGACGCTTATCATCTAAGGCCTCCAGTTCTTGGAGTCGCTGTCGATGCTTCTCCTCGGTTGTCATCTCCGCTGTCAAGGCGACGCGTAAAGATGAAATTTGGATCTCTAGTGCGAGGACGGCTTCGCACCCATAGACCAAAGAAAATGGCGTAGCTTTAGTTGGGGTTCGCACAGTTGTGCGGTAAGCCCATAAGCATTCACCCAACTTGTCGTCCCAGTCTCCTTGACTTTTCGAGACGAACTTCTTGAGAAGCTTGCCAATAGTCTTGTTGAAAGCTTCTGCGAGGCCATTAGCGGCAGGATAGTATGCCGTTGAGGACACACTCTGGATTCTGAACTTAGCGCAGAATCTCTGGAAAGCCTGGCTGATGAACTGAGGCCCATTGTCGTGGACAATTCGCCGAGGTACGCCGAAACGGTAAATAACATGGTGTTTCACGAATTTGATCACGTTCGACGATTTGACCTCCTTCAAAGGGATGGCTTCGGCCCATTTGGAGAAATAATCGGTTATTGCCAAAATGAACCGATGTCCTTTTGATGATGGTGGGCTGATAGGACCAACTACGTCCATGCCCCACATTTCAAATGGCCAGGTAGAGGCCGTAGAGTGGAGGTACCCTGGTGCTTGATGGATGAAATCGCCGTGCACTTGGCAGGCGTGACATCTCTTGGCATAAGTGACAGCATCGGCAATCATCTTGGGCCAGTAGTAACCCAATCTTTGGAGTCGATGTGCCAGTTTTGGGCCAGGCTGATGGGCTCCACACATGTCGTCGTGGGCTTCTTTCAATACCTCTTGAGCCTCATTTGGTGAAAGGCACCGGAGCAAGATCCCGTCATGCGATCGACGATACAATGTTCGCGTAATCGCATTATAATAGAATTTGGGGGCTTTCCTTCGAATGGCAGCCGCCTCTTTGGTGTCTTCAGGCAGGATGTCGTATAAGACGTAGTCGATATAGGGGAATCTCCAGTCTTTAAGCTCTGGACCGGTTGATACTTCAAGTGCTTCTTCGCGGTGACGACCTCCTGCCGACAACTGATAATCCTCGAGAGCATTCCTCGGGCAATACAGGTCGTGGCTGTAGACGAATATCTTCTCCATTGCTCCAGCTGGAAGAGCTAAGGAGGCAGCCAGGGACGCGAGTGCATCTGCGTGCGCATTTTGCCTGCGCGGTACATGGTCGATGTAGAAGCTCATAAACCCCTCGGCCATGCGGATAGTTGCACTGTAATAGGGTACTAAGTCTTCATGTCTGACTTCGTACTCCCCGCGAACTTGGCTGACGATGAGCTTGGAGTCGCCGTATGCCTCGAGATTTTTAACGCCAATCTTGTCGGCGAATTGCATCCCAATCAAAAGAGCGTTGTACTCTGCCACATTGTTGGAACAAGGCTCAGTTAATGAGACAGCTCGGGGAATCACATAATTTTGTGGGGATACAAGTACTACCCCCACCCCTGCTACTAAGTGTCCCCTCGGGCTTGTTCTTGATGCACCGTCGAAGAAAAGTTGCCATACTTGACTTTCGAACGATGTCTGAGTCAGGCAGACTTCAGCAACTTCATCTGGGAGATCCTCGTAGACTTTGACTGCCCTCGGCTCTGGGTGCTCAGCTAGGAAATCCGCGACTGCTTGTCCCTTAATGGCCTTTTGTGGTAAAAAGCGCATCTCATATTGGGAGAGCAATATGGCCCATTTTGCCAGTCGGCCATTTAGCGATGAAGGTTTAGTCATAAGTAACCTCAGGGGGTTAACTTTTGATATGACGTTTATAGTTTGGCCTACCAGATAGTGTCGCATTTTCTGGATAGCAAACACTAGTGCCAAACATTCCTTCTCGATCGGGTTATACCGATGTTCGACTCCGATCATTATTCTACTCAGATAGTAGATTGCTTGCTCACGTCCCTGATCGTCATTCTGAGCTAGTAGAGCTCCCAAAGAATGATCCATTGCTCGGACGTACACCAGAAACGGCTTTCCGGATACTGGAGCTGCAAGGACTGGTGGTTGGGTGAGGTATTGCTTGATTTCCTCAAACGCTTTTTGGCAAGCGTCATCCCAAATGAATGAGACACCCTTCTTCATCAGCTTAGCGAAGGGTTGGCATCTTCCGGAGAGGTTTGAGATAAACCTGCGGATGTATGCCAATCGTCCTTGCAATCCCCTGAGTTTCTTGAGATTTCTCGGGGGTTGCATCTCCTAGATAGCGCGAACCTTTTCCGGGTCCAAGTGAATTCCGGTGGATGTTACAACAAATCCTAAGAATTTGCCACTGGCCACCCCCAGGAAGGACTTTGTGGGATTCATCTTCAATTGATGAACCCGCATGATGTCGAAGACCACCTTCAGGTCTGCTATATGATCACCTTAGTGCGGCTTTTTACCACGATGTCATCAACATAACATTCCACCATTTTGCGTATTTGCTGATGGAAAATGGCATTCATGGCCCTTTGATATGTTGCCCCTGCATTTTTCAGTCCGAAGGGCATGACGGTATAGCAATAAACCCCAATGGTGTCCTGAAGGAGGTGTGCTTTTCATCGTCAGGATACATTTTGATTTGATTGTATCCTGAGAATCCATCCATGAAGGACATTCGCTCGAATCCGCAAGTATTGTCAATCATAACGTCTGTGATTGGCAATGGGAATTCGTCTTTGGGACAAGCCTCATTTAGATCACGGAAGTCGATGCAGATCCGGATCTTCCCGTTCTTCTTGGAGACGGAGACGATGTTGGCTACCCAGTCAGGATGTTGTTCTTCCCTAATGAAGCCAGAATCAATAAGTTTTCTGACTTCTGATTGAATTGCCTCTATTATTTCTGGGCGAAACCGTCGCTGCTGTTGTTTGACAGGTTTTGCATCCGGATTGATGTTGAGACGGTGCATAGCCACTTGAGGATCAAGTCCAGGCATGTCCTCGTAATTCCAGGCGAAGACGTCTATATACTCTTGTACAAGAGATATTAGATCTTTCTTCTCTGAAGGTGACAGGCCATCACTTATGAAGATGGGCTTAGGGTTAGCCTCATCTCCTAGGTTGATCTGAACAATCTTATCTTCTGTGGGTGGCTCGCGCTGTTCAAAGCGGGTGTCCCAAAGAGCATTTAAATGTTTGATCCAAAGATCTGTATCAGATTGGATCATTCCTTCATCTCCATCTTCGAGGTGGCTTGTCGAAACCATGTTCACTGAAAGTTTCTTGAAGATGTTGCCGACACTGACATCTGACTCCCAGGATGATGTGTCTGAAGAATAATTGTTGCTCGACGATTCTTGAGAATCGAGGCTGATGGAATCGGAGTTGATACATAGCCCAACCCCCGGCGTGTCCGATGATAATAATCGGGGGTCTTCCTTTTAGCACAAAGGATTGAAGCAACGTCCTCCTTCCTTTGCCGAAGTTCAACCCGGGTCTGTCGGTTAGATCGTACCCCATGCACTTCATCATTTGAGTGCTTTTGGTTCATAATGATCGAACTGAGGTGATTCCTCCTCATCTTTCGATTCGTCGCGGGGCGTTGGTTCAGACGAAATTCGCCTAAAGAGAATTGGTTTTTGGCCTTTCCGTCTCGCTGGAACCATGAATATAGATTCTTGCGCATTATCATTGTCTTGGTATGTCTCGAAGGACGATTTCACTGGTACATGCAATGATGTCAAGGCACCCATTGCCGACCAGAGATCGTCATCTATATCAGTGCTAGTGTCTGACGGTATTGAATCAGAAGCACACGCAGAAAATATACAAAATCTAAATCTTCATTAATATACCAACCGCCTACATCATCGGTGGTATTATCGACATCGGGTTTATTAGTGCCCGTTACAAGTGGTTCTAACTCCCACAGGCACTCTTCTTTCTCAAGCTCAGTGTCAGCCTCATTACCAGAGTCTGGCTCTTCTGGTTGTGGGGCTTCATCCGTTTCCACCAGATCTTGGTACAGCAAAGAGTCGGTGAAATAATTCTCGACCCCCTTGAATGGATGCCTTTCGGCAATCAACGTCTGCACATTTTCACCCCCGTCAATGTACTTCATGACTTGGTGGAGAGTGGAGGGAACGATGGAGTTGCGGTGAATCCACGATCGTCCCAGCAACAGATTGTAGGAAGTGTCGGCATCGATGATGTAGCATGTCACCTCCGACTTGAGGCTTCCAATCTGACACTTGAGCTTGATCTTCCCCATCAGACGGGTCTGGTTGGCATTGAACCCATAGATAGTCGTCTGGGTAGGGCTCAAACGATGGGTAGGAATGCCGAGATGTTGCATGACCCGGCGAGGCATGATGCTCAACGCGGACCCTGGATCTACCTGGATGCGGTTTACCTCAGACGATCCGATATACCCTGTGAAGTACAGGGGTCGATCATGCTTCCCTTTCACCTGCATATCATCTGCCGTGAAGGTGATGCAGGGGGCGTTCTGGGAGGTGTGGAGGCAATGCTCTACATCTTCCTCCTTCGGCACCTGGGTCATGAAGACCTCAGCATTTGCCAGAGCTTCTTGCAGAGCTTCCCTGGTCGACTTTGATAGTCTAAGAAGTTCATACAAGGTAATGCGTGCCGGAATGTTGGCCAACTGGGCCAGGACATCAAAGCGGTAAGGTGGCGTAGATCCTTCCGTAATGCCCTTTTGAAGGGCTCTAGAAAATCGAGTCCCCTTCTGCTTCTCCACAGGTGGCTTTGTGGAGGGCTTGACTGGCTCCGCAGTTGGTTGTGGAGGGACTTCTGCCGTTTCGCCGTACTGTTTCAAGTACGCCTGTCCTGAACGGGTTCCCGCCATCGGTTGGTTGGGCTCTGCGGCCAGGACTATCGTTTCCTCCTCTGAGTCGGTCAGTGAAGGGATATCAGTCTCCGCTTCTCGAGAGGAGGCACCTACCACATTGCAGGATGAGGCTTTTGCCTTGCCTTTGGATTTCCTGTTGGTCACAGTAGTCCATTGCTGTTCATTGACAATGTCAGGGTGGACCCACATAATTTCCCCTTGAGGTGTAGGGACGGGTACCAAGCTTTTCTCTTGCTGCTGGTGAGGGCTGTGTTGACCACTCTCAGCTCTCCTCTTGGGATAGGAGCTACCCCCGCAGGCGTTGGAGGTTGTCTCCCGAACTGGAGAACTGACGTCACATTAGCCGTCACCTTCTTTTGCTCTGGTCGGAGTTTTAACACCTCTGCATCAATCAGAGCTTGAAGGACGTCCTTGAAGACGTAGCAGCTTTTGGTAGGATGTCCCAACATTCTGTGGTACATGCAGTAGTTGGGATTGTCGGTCTTGCCGACTTCCTCTGGGCGTCGAGCTTCAGGGAGCTTCAGTCGGTTGCTCTTGTTGAGTAGTTTAAAGAGCGAATCGACATGTTCCTCCTTGAAGGAATACTGTTTGTTGGCACGTGGCTGGCTTGAAGAGCCACTTGCCTTGCCTGTTTGAGGTTTGGCGGGAGATTTGGTCTCCGTGGCCAAATTATCCTTCCGCTTTGTTTGGAGGGATGTGTCCGGCGCACGCCTTGTCGACCTTTCCGGCCTAGGCTTACCTTCCTCCGCTCAGACGCGGGCGACAATCTCCTCAGCCTGTTCACCTTGTTGGACTAATTGCTTCCAGGTGCGGCTTTCAGCAACTCCTATTTGAGCAAGGAGTGAGGTTTGGAGATTGTGGCGGCATGTTTCCACCAGGGTGGCCTGGGTCATACCGCTTGGACACCGGAGTGCCATGTTCCGAAATCTTTCCACGAAAGATTTGACAGACTCCCCTCTCCGCTGTTTGGTAGCTAGAAGGGTAGGCATTGTGACCTCCGAGTCATCCTCGAAGAAGCGTGTTAAGAACAGCTTCTCCAGATCGCCCCAGTTCTTGATAGAACCTTCTGGGAGCTTCATAAACCATTCAAAGGCTAACCCTTTTAGGGTGCCAATGAACAGGCGCGCCAAAATAGCGTCATTATCCACTACATTCCCGGTCTGGGATTTGAAGTAGTAGATGTGCTGGTTGGGGGACCCCTTCCCGTCAAATGCTTGGAGGGTTGGAGCCTTGAACTTAGGAGGGTACGGGACTGAATCCCACTCAGCCGGATAGGGCCGGACCACTCCTACTTCTTGGATATCTTTGCGATTAGCAAGGGCCTCGAGGCGTCGCTCCAGTTGACTCATCCTTTTAACATGAGCCTTTCCCTGGTCTTGGTCGCCTTTTACTTGCGACGAGGACTTGGACGAGCCGGAGGTAGATCGCCGCGTCTCCTCAGAAGGTTCGGAAGATGAGCTTTCTCCCTTTTTCGCTTTGCCCTTTGACTTTTTAGGAGGGGACCTCCTCCTGTCTTCGAGCAGCTGTGCAATCGCCTGCTTGAGGGAGTTGATAGATTCCTGCTGAGCAAGAATCATATCCATTTGTGCCTTCTGGATCTGCTCCAAACGTTTAGTCGTCTCCTCAGGAGCGCCTGTCATGTAGGCGGAGGTCTCCTTCTCGACGGAAGAGTTCGAAGCCCTTGATTCCGCTACAGCGGAGTGGGAATCATTAATGCCATGGGCTAAGGCATTATAATCAATTGGGGGAATGGCCCCAGTCCGGGTGCGAGTGTGTCGATACACTCCTTCCGGTTCAGAGTCAGACTCGGAGTCGTCTGAGCTGACTGCAAGTTATTTTCTCTTGCTCCTGCTTGTCATATTCGCAGTGAGCTCCGGGTACTCAACGTCAGAGAAGGTTCTCCTTCTGTGGGAGCGTCTTCTTTTAGCTGACGGAGAAATCAGGGTCAGCTGTCTGACTAAAGACTGCTGGTGCACGCCTGACCCACAACGGCACTCAGTGAGCATATGGATGAGCCGTTGGCAGCAACACGACGAAGTGGCCTGATTGGCACTTCTTTTCTTCGTCAGATAATCCCTCAAATCCATGGGAGGGGGATTGAAAAGATCAACCTCGCAACGTCGAAGACGGGAGGCATCCATGTGCTGCACAGTCTGGACGCAGACTTCAGGGACGCGGTTTTCACGTCGCGGCTGTGGAACGCGCGTCCGGCGTCTCTGTTGAGATGAGACGCGAGTGTCGCGTTGTTGTTTGGTGTGTCGGAGCGGAGACGCTTGAGAGAGGGTGGGCTGCTGGGCCCCTCGTCTCTGGGTGTGGGCTCCCTGCGTTTGACGAGACACAGAAGCTTCGTCTTGGCGCTTGGTAAGTTAGTCCTCAGAGGACTCAACTTGAGGAGTTGCGCGTTTGGGCCGCCAGACGCAGATTTCACGTACTGGACATGGCGCAGGCAAGGCGCGAGATTGTACGTCGCGTCCAGCCTCAGTTGGACAACCGACGGTTCCAACTTGCAGCTGACGCGCACGTCTCCTCTGTCGACGCTCAGCGTTTCGATTGCGTCGAGGAGGTAGAGAGAGACCAACGACATCCTGATGCTGGCCACCAGGGATTTTAACCACGCGGGTCTCCTGAGAGACGCTGACGCGGGTGTTCTGTGCGACGCGGTTGGTCGCAAAGGCAGATGTGTCTGGGACCACGCGGGCCTTCTGAGAGGCGTTGACGCGCGTCTCTTGCTTGGCACAGTCGGCAGCAGGGGAGCTCGAGAGAGCCACAGATCGGGACTCGAGGCCATTCCCCGTTGAGACCCGGCGGCAGATGCGGGTCTTTGGGCTCTTGGAGCCAGAAGAGAGGAACTCTTCGTACTTCGCCTGGTCGAACTCGACAACGAGCGATTCGACCATCTTTCCCTCATGGTGGACGTCATCTTGCGCCACTACCTGTTCGTCAGTAACGAAGGTTGTCCCCAGCGGAGTCGCCATCTCTTGTATGACCCGGGAAAGGAGAGAGACAGTGAATTGCAGTAAAAGTTTTCCTTGAATCGAATGAAAAGGATTACAACAACAACTGTTCCTTCCGGTTACAAGGGAGGGAGGATATTGAATCTTGAATCCCCACTTTGTTTAAGGCTGGGTTCTTCGTGTGGCGGTGGAGAGTGAATCTTGTTCTCCGTTGACCGGATCACCGTCCTTCAGGGATCTCCTCTTCGGCCGGTAAAAAGAGTAACTCAGCTCCGTCTACCAAAACTCTAAAAGAGAAGGTAAGCGAAGAGTCACTTGTACGCAGCAAGCTAGCTTGAAGAGTCGAGTTCTCTCTCTGTTGATGATCTCTACGTTGTCCTCTTCTCCTTTTTTTTTTTTTGATTGCCAAAAGTCCGACCTCTTCTTCATAGCGACGGGGCTATTTATAGAGGTCTTAGGGGGTGAATGTGCCCCCCCTAAAAGCGCTCCACAATGAGGGCCAATGTAACGCCCCGATTCCACGGATACGGGGACGTCACTGCAACGTATATACGTAGGTCAGAAAGTGCCCCCACGTATATACGCTAAGCATAAAAGTACAAGCAAAGGATCAGAGTACAACACAAAGCGTGGTATACATACACATGCCAACATAAAAGGTACATATACAAAGTCTTCACAGGATATGATAAACTATACATATTACATATGTCTTTTATCACAACCAAGTCCAAAAGTAAAATATACAATAAGATACCAAAAAGCTCACGAGTAGGATGAAGATCCCGTGAGTCAAAAAGGAGTCTGGCACGACAGAAGTAGAGCTAGTCTGCCTGCTCACTAAAGAGAGCTCGATCTACTGTGGACAGCTCCACTTCGATCCAAGCTTCAACCTGAACATACAAATCCAAGGGAGTCAGGACCTCCCAACAATGAACCGGCTATGTGCCAAGTGGCTAAGAGACAAGAATAGGGGTTAGAACACAAGAGTGGTATACAAGAACAGGTATAGCATAATCATGAAATAGGAAATGCAAGGTAAAGCTGATTTCAGGCAAAAGTGATTGTATATGCTTAAGTCACGGTCCCATGAGACTAATACATCGAGGGGGTAATCCAAACAAGGAAACCCTCATATATATACCTTTGTCTCATGCCACAGAAATCCCAAGCATATAGAATCAGAGTTGCAAATCATATGACAGTCAAAACGGGAATATATAACAAGAATGATAAGAATCGTAACAAACATCAAAACAGGAATCATCACTGGAATCATGACATAACGAGTAGACTAGGAGTCATAACATAACAGGTCTCTATTATTATTATTACTCGTCTGACCCATATATCTAGGTATGTGCCCGGGTGTACATCCCATCACACATACATCCATATATAAGCTATCCGAGGTTTGTTAACGGAAGTAGATGGAGAACTGATAGAACTTCTTATAGTGGTTTCCATACACCTGGAACCGGCTTTGGAGGCCCAAAGTCCCCCTATTCAGTAATTCAGATTCACTACCGCCAGTACATATATATATATGTATATATATATATACTTTTATTCCATCACTATAAGTAAGGTATCATTCCGGCATCCATCACTTCCTCCCATACCCATACAAGTTGTCCTTTTTATGGTTTATTAACAGAATTATCAGGTTACGGGAATAACTGGACATAACAGTAATAATTGGATTCTAGAGGTGGCCCCCACGGATTCAAGAGGTGGCCCCCACCGAGTAAGGTGTGGCACTTTGTTCCGTGTGGCACTTAGTTCCATAAAACAAGACAGGATTCCCGTAAACATGACAATTACAAAGTCAGGTGTATCATGCTTGGTTTTAAAGGATAGCATGACAAGGTGGTGGTATATCAAGTAACAAAACATAACAATAGATTAATAACAGGCCGGGTCAGTCAAGACATAACAAGAGGTCTAGTAAGGTGGTGGCATGTCAGGTGATATACATGTGTTAAAGGAAAACATGTACTGACGTGTCTGGATCATAGCAAGGCAAGGGGAAACATAGAAGCAAACAGGGTTCAACGACCTCGAAGGGTCTGCCACGCATGGTATAAAATAAAGAAGCAATAATATCACGGCAAGGTACAAGTATAAGAATGAAACAAGCAGTTGCATGGCAATACATAAACCTGGGAATATGAAGTGACAAGAGATGATATACACCAATTAATAGATCATAAAGTACAAGCTATGAAGTATAAGTAGGAATAATATATAGTACATGTATCAAGGGTAAGATACATAGTCAAGAAGGAAATCACAATACCAGACAGCCATAAGTTAGTCGACTAGGTTGGAATAGTAGTCGACTAATAGAAGGGTTAGTCGACTAGGAAAATAGGGTGGTCGACTAATAATGTGTTCCAGAGGGTTAGGTTTCTGTTTCAGGAAGAGTTAGTCGACTAGGTAAAAAGGGTAGTCGACTAACAGGGAACTACAAGTCGACTAACAGATACTTAAGTCGACTAAGTTTGAGATACAGAGAGTTGAGTTTATTTCAGGAGTCGACTAGGGGAATTCTAGTAGTCGACTAGGGATATCTAGTCGACTGGTAATAGGGACTAGTCGACTAAAACTGTGAAGTCAGAAAAGGCTACGTTTCAGCTAAGGGTTTCTAGTCGACTAGGTTCTAGGTCAAGTCGACTAATCATGGTCGAACACAGTGTACAGAACTGAATCTGGTGGTTGTGCTTGATAGTCTAAAAATGTGATTTTGAAGAGGTAAATGTACAAGAATTGTAAATACAAGTATACTAGGAATTTGATGAGCCTTGGTGAGTAAAAATACTCACTAGGATTGGTTAGGTGAAGCCTTGTAGTCTTGAAAGGATCCCAAGGTGGAGATGATGGCCTCAATCCAAAAGTAGTTGTTGAAGTTGATTGAGGTGGAGAAGATGATCTTGGTGTTGCTTTGGGAGTTGGTGGTTGAAGATGAAGACCTTGATGAAGCTCTTGAAGTTGGAGGTTGAGTTGAGATGGAGGAGGGATTTTGGTGAAGGGAAATTCTTTGTGGAAGTGAAGAAAAGAAAGAGAAATGTAAAGGAATGGTTTATATATGATTTGTGATTTGTGAAGGAGGTGTAATTGAGATGGAAGAGAGGGGGTTTTGTGTAAATGGGGAAGCATGAGGTGTCACTTGACCAATCATGGCCGGCCAAGTGGAGGGGTGAGGTGGAGGTTAGGTGAAGATATTTTGAGATGGAAGAGTGTGGAAGAAAATGGATTTTGGAAAAGATTAGGAATTTGGGAAATTGGAAATCTCTTTGGCTTGTGAAGGAAGGAAAGGAAAATAGAGAAAAGGAAAATGGTAGAGAAATGATAAAGAGAAGATATTTTTCTCTTGGACTCAAGATGAAACTGTTGAATAGACAGATACCCGGGTTAAAGTCAAAGATATGGAAATCATTTCGGAAATGCCGGAATCGTCCGAAATTCAAGTATCTCGGATCGACTCGAAATAATTTATCAAAAATCAAAAATAATATATGAAGACCAATAGTGAAATCCGTTTTAAGAATTACTTTATAGTTTTAAAACTAAAAATCCCGGAATCAGTTATCTACCGACTCCGGTGGAATTTTCATAAAATCATAAAATTCTCAGAAAAAGAATGTAAGTAAGAAATATGATTCTAAGTAATTATGTCTAAAGGGTCATCATGAAGTTCCAAACAGTTTGAGAATTAAAAATTCGGGAATCGGTCAGCGGCACTGGCCGACACCGTTTTGAAGATTTTCAACTTAATCACAGAAAATTCCAGAAAATCATAGAAAATCCAAAATATTGGAAAACGATGTTTAAAACTGAAATCGGTCGAATCGGATAACCAGAATGTCTAAAACAAGTAAAACTCTGAGATCGAGTCCCCGGCTTAGACTAAGGCTGACTCCGAGTTCACCGATCCAAATCCAAGGCAAAACAATCATATAAGGAATTCATAATACAGAATAAATACAGGAAACAAATCGAAAAAATACGATCGAAAATCTGAATACGCAACTAAGTACGTATTCCGGGAACGGGTATTACAATCCACCCACCTTACAAAAATTGCGTCCTCGCAATTTCATTAAGGGGTGAAATGAACACAAAGGGGACAAAGGCTGGAATAAAGGGCTCATAAAACCAAAACAGGGAATAAGATGAATACAGGAAGGATCAGGATGGACAATGAAAGAATGATAAGAGAAAATATTCAGAATGATAACCAACTCAAATACAAGATCTGGGGTAGTGGTTACCATGATATCCTAAGGCTCCTGATCTGGATGCTGGTCTTCACGTTCTGCTGCATCATCTAATGCCTCTGCCGCCATGATGTAACCTTGACCTCTACCTCGATCTGCTCTAGCTCTCATCCCCCTTTGCTGATGATCATACCGTTGGGGTGGAAATGGAACTCTTCGATCAACAGGTTCAGGGTTCCTCCTCAGTGGCGGCGCTGGAAATGCTGGGGCTGGATGTGCTGGAGCTGGAAGAGCTGGTCTGATTGGAGCCACGTGTATAAACTTCCTGTGTGGCAATCCCTTAGCATATGTCTCTCTGACCCACATGCCAAACATAATCTCTTGGCTACTCGACAATCACTCTTATAATGCCCGGGTCTGTGGCAATAATTGCATGTGATCTGAGGAAGAGGGGTTTGGAATGGTCTCTTAATCATTGGGCCTTGGGTTGCCCTATCTGCATCCTCCTCATCCATCAACTCAAAAGGCCTCTTCTTGGCCTGATTCCTCATCTGGTTCACTTTCCTCTTCTCCAGTCCACGCTCCACTTCTCGAGCTATGGTGAGAACTTCTGAATATGTCTTCAGCTGCTGGGGCATCAAGAAAACTTGTAGGTCCATCTGTAAGCCCTGCTGGAATCTGCTTGCCCGCTTCTCTTCATCCGTCACCATATACGGAGCAAAGCGGCTAAGTCTGAGAAATTCCGCGGCATACTCATCCACGGACTTATTCCCTTGCCGAAGTCTGATGAACTGCTCCTCCATGTCTTTCTGAGCTGTGACAGGGAAGAATCTGCTATAAAAACTCTTGGAGAATGTGTCCCAAGTGACAGGCTTCTCCAGTCTTGCCTCCTCAGCTAGCCACCAAGTTCTGGCTATATCCTTCAATTGAATCTTGGCGACCTCCACTTGGTTTTCCTCTGGGACACGGGCTGCATTCAACAAGTCTGATGTGTCGGTCAACCATTGCTCAGCATCCAAGGGTTTCTCTTCACCCGTGAATATAGCTGGCTGCAGCCGTCTGAAATCTGATATATTCCCCGGCCTCTGTTCCTTAGGTGCTGCTATCTCTTGCCGGAGAAGCTCGGTCTGCTGCTGCTGGTTCTCCATCATCATCTGGATAACCCTCAATATATCCACATTCTCTCCCGCTGCTCCATTCGATGCTGGTCCAGAGTTGCTACGACCCGATCTTCTATCCATGCCTAGTTGATGAAGAATGACTGGAAAGTGATGGAAAAAATGGAAGGATTTCAGGATATGAAGGAAGGAACCAAGAAGAACTAGATAATCAAGAAGGACTAGATGACTTTGTACATTGTAGTTGGCATTAGCAAATTATTAGAATTTGCCGCTTGATTGTACTATAGGTGGGAGAGCCTAAGCTCTGATACCAACCTGTAACGCCCCGATTCCACGGATACGGGGACGTCACTGCAACGTATATACGTAGGTCAGAAAGTGCCCCCACGTATATACGCTAAGCATAAAAGTACAAGCAAAGGATCAGAGTACAACACAAAGCGTGGTATACATACACATGCCAACATAAAAGGTACATATACAAAGTCTTCACAGGATATGATAAACTATACATATTACATATGTCTTTTATCACAACCAAGTCCAAAAGTAAAATATACAATAAGATACCAAAAAGCTCACGAGTAGGATGAAGATCCCGTGAGTCAAAAAGGAGTCTGGCACGACGGAAGTAGAGCTAGTCTGCCTGCTCACTAAAGAGAGCTCGATCTACTGTGGACAGCTCCACTTCGATCCAAGCTTCAACCTGAACATACAAATCCAAGGGAGTCAGGACCTCCCAACAATGAACCGGCTATGTGCCAAGTGGCTAAGAGACAAGAATAGGGGTTAGAACACAAGAGTGGTATACAAGAACAGGTATAGCATAATCATGAAACAGGAAATGCAAGGTAAAGCTGATTTCAGGCAAAAGTGATTGTATATGCTTAAGTCACGGTCCCATGAGACTAATACATCGAGGGGTAATCCAAACAAGGAAACCCTCATATATATCCTTTGTCTCATGCCACAGAAATCCCAAGCATATAGAATCAGAGTTGCAAATCATATGACAGTCAAACGGGAATATATAACAAGAATGATAAGAATCGTAACAAACATCAAAACAGGAATCATCACTGGAATCATGACATAACGAGTAGACTAGGAGTCATAACATAACAGGTCTCTATTATTATTATTACTCGTCTGACCCATATATCTAGGTATGTGCCCGGGTGTACATCCCATCACACATACATCCATATATAAGCTATCCGAGGTTTGTTAACGGAAGTAGATGGAGAACTGATAGAACTTCTTATAGTGGTTTCCATACACCTGGAACCGGCTTTGGAGGCCCAAAGTCCCCCTATTCAGTAATTCAGATTCACTACCGCCAGTACATATATATATATGTATATATATATATATATATACTTTTATTCCATCACTATAAGCAAGGTATCATTCCGGCATCCATCACTTCCTCCCATACCCATACAAGTTGTCCTTTTTATGGTTTATTAACAGAATTATCAGGTTACGGGAATAACTGGACATAACAGTAATAATTGGATTCTAGAGGTGGCCCCCACGGATTCAAGAGGTGGCCCCCACCGAGTAAGGTGTGGCACTTTGTTCCGTGTGGCACTTAGTTCCATAAAACAAGACAGGATTCCCGTAAACATGACAATTACAAAGTCAGGTGTATCATGCTTGGTTTTAAGGATAGCATGACAAGGTGGTGGTATATCAAGTAACAAAACATAACAATAGATTAATAACAGGCCGGGTCAGTCAAGACATAACAAGAGGTCTAGTAAGGTGGTGGCATGTCAGGTGATATACATGTGTTAAAGGAAAACATGTACTGACGTGTCTGGATCATAGCAAGGCAAGGGGAAACATAGAAGCAAACAGGGTTCAACGACCTCGAAGGGTCTGCCACGCATGGTATAAAATAAAGAAGCAATAATATCACGGCAAGGTACAAGTATAAGAATGAAACAAGCAGTTGCATGGCAATACATAAACCTGGGAATATGAAGTGACAAGAGATGATATACACCAATTAATAGATCATAAAGTACAAGCTATGAAGTATAAGTAGGAATAATATATAGTACATGTATCAAGGGTAAGATACATAGTCAAGAAGGAAATCACAATACCAGACAGCCATAAGTTAGTCGACTAGGTTGGAATAGTAGTCGACTAATAGAAGGGTTAGTCGACTAGGAAAATAGGGTGGTCGACTAATAATGTGTTCCAGAGGGTTTAGGTTTCTGTTTCAGGAAGAGTTAGTCGACTAGGTAAAAAGGGTAGTCGACTAACAGGGAACTACAAGTCGACTAACAGATACTTAAGTCGACTAAGTTTGAGATACAGAGAGTTGAGTTTATTTCAGGAGTCGACTAGGGGAATTCTAGTAGTCGACTAGGGATATCTAGTCGACTGGTAATAGGGACTAGTCGACTAAAACTGTGAAGTCAGAAAAGGCTACGTTTCAGCTAAGGGTTTCTAGTCGACTAGGTTCTAGGTCAAGTCGACTAATCATGGTCGAACACAGTGTACAGAACTGAATCTGGTGGTTGTGCTTGATAGTCTAAAAATGTGATTTTGAAGAGGTAAATGTACAAGAATTGTAAATACAAGTATACTAGGAATTTGATGAGCCTTGGTGAGTAAAAATACTCACTAGGATTGGTTAGGTGAAGCCTTGTAGTCTTGAAAGGATCCCAAGGTGGAGATGATGGCCTCAATCCAAAAGTAGTTGTTGAAGTTGATTGAGGTGGAGAAGATGATCTTGGTGTTGCTTTGGGAGTTGGTGGTTGAAGATGAAGACCTTGATGAAGCTCTTGAAGTTGGAGGTTGAGTTGAGATGGAGGAGGGATTTTGGTGAAGGGAAATTCTTTGTGGAAGTGAAGAAAAGAAAGAGAAATGTAAAGGAATGGTTTATATATGATTTGTGATTTGTGAAGGAGGTGTAATTGAGATGGAAGAGAGGGGGTTTTGTGTAAATGGGGAAGCATGAGGTGTCACTTGACCAATCATGGCCGCCAAGTGGAGGGGTGAGGTGGAGGTTAGGTGAAGATATTTTGAGATGGAAGAGTGTGGAAGAAAATGGATTTTGGAAAAGATTAGGATTTGGGAAATTGGAAATCTCTTTGGCTTGTGAAGGAAGGAAAGGAAAATAGAGAAAAGGAAAATGGTAGAGAAATGATAAAGAGAAGATATTTTCTCTTGGACTCAAGATGAAACTGTTGAATAGACAGATACCCGGGTTAAAGTCAAAGATATGGAAATCATTTCGGAAAATGCCGGAATCGTCCGAAATTCAAGTATCTCGGATCGACTCGAAATAATTTATCAAAAATCAAAAATAATATATGAAGACCAATAGTGAAATCCGTTTTAAGAATTACTTTATAGTTTTAAAACTAAAAATCCCGGAATCAGTTATCTACCGACTCCGGTGGAATTTTCATAAAATCATAAAATTCTCAGAAAAAGAATGTAAGTAAGAATATGATTCTAAGTAATTATGTCTAAAGGGTCATCATGAAGTTCCAAACAGTTTGAGAATTAAAAATTCGGGAATCGGTCAGCGGCACTGGCCGACACCGTTTTGAAGATTTTCAACTTAATCACAGAAAATTCCAGAAAATCATAGAAAATCTAAAATATTGGAAACGATGTTTAAAACTAAAATCGGTCGAATCGGATAACCAGAATGTCTAAAACAAGTAAAACTCTGAGATCGAGTCCCCGGCTTAGACTAAGGCTGACTCCGAGTTCACCGATCCAAATCCAAGGCAAAACAATCATATAAGGAATTCATAATACAAAATAAATACAGGAAACAAATCAAAAAATACGATCGAAAATCTGAATACGCAACTAAGTACGTATTCCGGGAACGGGGTATTACAGCCAACTTCCCCGCTACATGGGCGGTAACTAACCCACGTGCCTGCTAAAGACACGCCACGATGGGAGCTGGTTTCCCTTACGTGTAGGCAGTGATTGGTCCCTTAACCAAGGCGGTTATAACTGAGACGCGGGTTTCGGGCCGACGCGCCTTGATGCTGAGACGCGGGTGTCAAGCCAACGCGCCTTGATGCTGAGGCGCGGGTGTCAGGCCGGCGCGCCTTGATGCTGAGACGCGGGTGTCAGGCCGACGCGCCTTGATGCTGAGACGTGGGTGTCAGGCCGACGCGCCTTGATGCTGAGACGCGGGTGTCAGGCCGACGCGCCTTGATGTTGAGACGCGGGTGTCAGGCCGACGCGCCTTGATGCTGAGACGCGGTTGATAGTCCCTCGCGTCTAGAGCTTGAAACTTTGCTTTTCAATGGCTTGTCCTCCAGTAACTTTTGGACAGCCTACAACGCTTCCATCGCTAGTCCCTCCCTGAGGACCACGACCCGCATAGCCTTGCTACAGCGGATTCGAATTGAGCACTTGCACATTTTGTTCTAAATCTAAAATACTTTATTTTGTGTGCAGGTAAAAATTCAATCAAAACAGGGCCCTTGGTCTCTGCTTTCTAGAGCAGAGGCCCAAAACCACTTGTATGTTACTGCAATCTTAATTTCCTGCTTTGCTTTCCCTATAACCTGCAACAGAGAAGAAAATTCGTTTTAGTTCTAAAAAATTTTCAATAAAAATTCAGATTTCAATACAAACGTTACCCTCCCCGGCAACGGCGCCAAAATTTGACTGAGGCTTTACTTGCACACAAAATACGAAATTTTAGATTTAGAAATAAAGATGTGCAAGGTGCTCAATTCTTACCGCTATAGCAAGTGGCTATGCGGGTCGTGATCCATAAGGAGGGTTTTGCGATAGAAGCGTTCACGGTTCTTTATTGAAATCTTTATGAAGACAAAACGAAAGTTCTTCTTTGTTTTTAAGAAAGAAAAATTAAAGAAGAGTTAAAGGTTAAAGTTAAAAGAAAGCGATAGATGAAGAAGGTGGAGAATCAGAAAGCGACTATGTACAAATGAGTTGGAAAAGAAATGATGAAAGATTTGGGAGATGTGGTGATCTATATGATAGGTAGTAAAAAGTGCATATTTATTACTACATTTACTATCATATTTTCATATTTATTATTATAATTATGCACTATTACTAATGTTTTATTATTTATTGTGTGCAGGCCTTGGGTAATTAAAAAATAAAGAAATAAAAGCCTGAATGAAGCCCAGAAGCCCAAAAAGCCCATGTGCAAGCCCATGTACAAAAATTGTAGTAATTTAGAAGTTTCTTATTATCTAACCTAATCTAAACTTAGATTTTTAAATTCTTTATTTAAAATCTAAGGGAGGAAAAGGAAGGATAAGAAAGAACTCCTAATCTCTAAAAGAAGAGGGAAGGGATAGACTTCTACTCAACCCTAGTTGCTTGCAAGACAATCCTAAAGATAAAAGGAGAAGAGTTTAAAGATAAATTCGGATTCAGACTGTACATGTTTTAGTATTCAGATCATAACTTTTGCTACAGATATTCAAATCCGATGGTGTAAGATGCTCCAGAAAGAAGACTTGAAGACCTAAAACTCTTATGTTGATCAAACTTTCCAATTCAATCCGCAGATAAGACATATTCGGTGATCAACATGATAACAAGTTGCAGGACAGAGTTGTACTGGGACTCTACTTCTTCCAGCTCCTATAAATACCCCTGCAGAGCAACAGAGAAGGGCACACAGAAAATACAGAGCCAAAGCTAGGGTTTTTAGGCTTTCTTCTAGTTTAGGTTTTCTTTTCTCTTTGTAATTTTTATTTTTCCTTTTGTAAACTGAGAGTGGAGGAAGCTTTCATGGAGGAAGGAGTTCATGCTTGTACTGAGGTGACATAGGTGTAAGCCAACTTTTCTTCTATTGTTAATGAAATCTGCTCGAGGTTTGTCTTTTTATTCTTGTTTTATTTCTTCATGTTTTATTCTTGTTTTCTCTGTTCTTGTTTTCTGTTATTGTTTCTCTCTAATATTTTGTGAACCATGAGATCTGATTGTTTCGAGACTGCCTAGCCGAAGAAGAGCACTTGATGGCTTATGGAGATGAACAATCCTTCTTTAGATTATCTTTTCTTTTCATAGTGTAGGTAGCGAAGGTGGACGATCCTATACGCCATACTTGCACGCCTTCCAAGACAAGGTAAGTCGTTGCGAACAGATCAAAGGTAAGCAAGGTAGAAGAGGTTTGTACGTGTTATAGTTTCTTTCTTTTTAATTTAGTTTAGATCTTCATCTCTCCCACATTTATTCTTCACCTTCTCATTGTAAATATCATATACCATTGTAAATAAAAAAAAAGAGAAAATAATTTTTAGAGAATCTTACAAACGCTTCTATCGCTAGTCCCTCCCTGAGGATCACGACCCGCATAGCCACTGCTACCGCGGATTCGAATTGAGAACCTTGCACATCTTGTTTTAAATCTGATATTCTATATTTTGTGTGCAGGAGAAAACTCAATCAAAATTTTGGCGCCGTTGCCGGGGAGGGGCGGTAAGTTTATCTCTAAAACAAAATTTTAATTTTTAACTAATTCTTTATTCTTTTCTGTTTGCAGGTTTGGAGAACAGGAAACAGAAACAGAGCAGCATCAAGGACATACAGCAACCCAGTGCCTCTGCCCTCGAAGGCAGAGCACCAGGGCCTACATATTTGCCGCAGATCTGCGGCAAAAGCCGCAATTCTGCGGCAATAGTAGTTCACTACTAATTTGGTTTTCTGCAGGTTGCTGCAAATTATAAATTCTGTTTACTGCTCTGTTTATTTTGTTCTGTGATATACCTGCTTACTGCTAATTAATTCAACAGTAAACTATTTGTTGTTAAAGATAAAAATTGATTAGACGTTTGCATATTAAGCACGTGTCTTTTCAATTCATTTATTTTTACTGTTGAAGAGTGCTGGAGCAAGGTACGTACGCATTGCATGTAGAATAGGACTCATCTCTTGGTTGATTTTCTGCTTTGAGTGAATCTTATCTACTTATCTTGTACACTTGCACTAATTCATCTTAAGGGCATAACCCATTAACAAGATAAGGTGGGGATTTCATCACCCTTCCTTAGCCTAAAAATCATATCCAAGCACTCACTAACCCAAGCCTAACTAAAAAAGAGTAGACGTTGGCCCTAGGGACATCTCGGACTCAATAGGAGATTATCCTAAGGGGGAACAGTGCTGGAAGTTGACTCTTGTCAAATCAGTGTCTAGGAAAGGGATTGAGGGCCGAAAGCCCGAAGATTGGTGGTTATTTAATTAAGGAACGTCTTTGACGGAAAACCTCCCACCACTCTTGCCCTGACCTGGCTGATTAACTTGTGGTCAAAGTCTGCACCCTACCTCCCGTGGACAGTCTAACCAGTTAGGAGTCGTCTAGGTCATAGGTCTACCCTAACTTAGGTTAGAATTTTTCTTTTTGTTTGTTTATTTGTTTGTTTTCTTTTTTTGTTTGTGTTGGTGTGATATGGCATATAGTAATAATTCCAATTTTAATCCATATTACACACCTAACTATTATTCGGATATTACCAACCCGGCATATCATAACTTTGACCAATCTAGTGTGCCGGAATGGTCTTATCCGAATGAATATAGCACATACCCTCCATCTTATGACTATAATTTCCATAATAATTTCAACTCGTCACAGAGTTCATGGGGTTTCGAGTCCCCCGAGTCTAATTCTCAACCAAATTGTCCTTCATATCCATCTAGTCCACATTCTTTCAATGATTCATACTCTGATCCACCTATTCAGAATAGGATACCATCTATCGGGGAAATGATAAGTATGCACGAGTCCAAGCAAAAATTACCATCAATCGCAGACATGATAATGCGTGAGTCCACCGACTCACAACTTCATCACGATTACACTTCATCTTTTCAAGTCCAATCACAGCATGATGCACCTATCGACTATGAAAGGATGCTTGCAGCCATGACTCAGGCTAGATTAGCCCGTGATCGTGATATAGATATGATGGTTCAATCCTTACGTTCTCACCGTTCGGCCATTTCTGATATCACAGACCACTCTCTTAGAGCCGACGAACCAAGTTGCTTTGGACAACAAGATTCTATTTAGTGCCATCATTTGAACTTGCCGAAACTCCAATTCTTGATAATATGACAAGTTTTTCCTTTCCTGAAATAGAACTTGAGCATGAATATGATCGTGATCTTCCACTTGATGATTCAATTTTACTTCCTGATTCAATAATGACTCCGGTATCGCCATCTGATTTTACTTTTCCCGAGTCAACATTGGACCCTATTCCAATTCATCATGAAATTGAGTCACCCATTTTTGATGATCATATTGAACTTGACCAATTGTGCAATTTTGAAAATCCTATGGATAAATTGGCAAGTTCTTTTTATTACATTGAACCCAATGAGATATGTGACCTAGATTCTCAAATCTGTGATCAAGTTCAAATTCCCAATCAATATTGACTCCTGTTTTGTTACCCGACTTCGGTAATCTTTTAGAGTCAGATTTGATTCCCACACCTATCATTCCTGAACTTGAATCACCAATATTGAGTCACATGCCATTGTGGGAAGATGATTGTGGACTTGAGTTTCTATTTCTTGACCTGGACCCACTTCCTGAACTTAGCCCGACTCCTGAGCCCTTACTTGATTTGAGCTTCTTCCCTGAGTCGGTATTCGTTCCCGCACCTATAATGTCCAAGTCAATAATTCCATCTTTTCATACTCCATTTTGGGACAAGGAGGTTGAGACAATTAACTCTGAAATTTATTATGAAATTTGAAATTTGATGGGGTGGAAATACTAAAAATTGATTATACATATATTTTAGTGGGTTATGTAAGGAAAGTTTCTGGTGGGTTCCACCAAATTATCTGTCATCTTGATTGGGCCGCATTTCGTGGACCAATTAGACCACCTCCGGAACCACCACCTTAAGGTAACTTCCGCCTTCCCTTGTTCTGTTTCATGCATATATGCATTCATTCATACATTGAGGACAATGCATGAGATAAGTGTGGGGGTGGGCTTTACTAACATACTAACATAAGTAGACACTAACAAAATTTGCTAATAAAAAAAATTTTAAAAAAATGTTATAAAAAGGAAAATTTTGACTTATTTTTTGAAAGAAATCTAAGTTAGTTTTAAGGATTAGGAAAATCATGATTAGGATTTCTAAAAACTTGGTCAAAATAAATAAATTGTTTAATTTTTAGGTATAAGAGAAGAAATTGAATAATTAATTAGTCTTGATTTTTACCTTAATGAAGTATGCATACCTAATGCATATCTAGGATTCTAAGACAAAGACCCTTGTGCCTCAAAAAAAAAAATCTGAAAAAAAAAAATTCACCAATTAAGCTGGATACATGTGCCTCAAGAAGCATAAGTATTCATGCCTAAAGGTGAGTAAATAAAATAAAAGTCCTTAGTTTTGGGGCCTAGTTCACTCGAATTTGAGTCCGCGGGGTGTTTTCTCACCTGGTGCCCTAAAGCCAACTGGTTTGGGAGCCACCGACTTTAAGTTCGCTACATGGGTGGATTAGAAGCCTAAGAAGACTAAGAAATATAATATATGTATTAACACATCTAATAATCAATTAGTTAGGTATGAGGGCCTCAAGAAGCCTTGATGCTTACACGAAAGAAAATTAGATGAGTTATACATATTAAAAAAAAAAAAAGAAGAAAAAAATAAAGAGGCATGAAAGTCCAAGTTAAGGAATTCCTAGTAAAAACATAAGGATGCATATGATTTTTGGTAACGAAAAAGACTATATTAGAAATTCAATTTTAATTCTTACCTAAAATGGAAAACAATTAACTTTATTAAGACTAAGTTTAAGAATGAATAAAAATGATAATCCTAAAACTTATAGACTACTTAGTCTCTTCAAATATAATTCGAATATTCTCCTTTTTATGGATTTTGTGGGTGTAATCCGCTGAAAACCCTCACGAGACAACACTCGTCCTCTAAGGTAACCTAGAGGTTTAACGGCTTGTTGCACATGCTAAGTGCAACCGTGATTCCTACGAAAGTGAGTTAGGTTAGATTAATTTTTCTTTTCTTTTTCTTTTTCTTTGATTTTTACTCGAGGACGAGCAAAAAGATAAGTGTGGGGGTGTGATAGGTAGTAAAAAGTGCATATTTATTACTACATTTACTATCATATTTTCATATTTATTATTATAATTATGCACTATTACTAATGTTTTATTATTTATTGTGTGCAGGCCTTGGGTAATTAAAAATAAAGAAATAAAAGCCTGAATGAAGCCCAGAAGCCCAAAAGCCCATGTGCAAGCCCATGTGCAAAAATTGTAGTAATTTAGAAGTTTCTTATTATCTAACCTAATCTAAACTTAGATTTTTAAATTCTTTATTTAAAATCTAAGGGAGGAAAAGTAAGGATAAGAAAGAACTCCTAATCTCTAAAAGAAGAGGGAAGGGATAGACTTCTACTCAACCCTAGCTGCTTGCAAGACAATCCTAAAGATAAAAGGAGAAGAGTTTAAAGATAAATTCGGATTCAGACTGTACATATTTTAGTATTCAGATCATAACTTTTGCTACAGATATTCAAATCCGATGGTTTAAGATGCTCCAGAAAGAAGACTTGAAGACCTACAACTCTTATGTTGATCAAACTTTCCAATTCAATCCGCAGATAAGACATACTCGGTGATCAATATGATAACAAGTTGCAGGACAGAGTTGTACTGGGACTCTACTTCTTCCAGCTCCTATAAATACCCCTGCAGAGCAACAGAGAAGGGCACACAGAAAATACAGAGCCAAAGCTAGGGTTTTTAGGCTTTCTTCTAGTTTAGGTTTCTTTTCTCTTTTGTAATTTTTATTTTTCCTTTTTGTAAACTGAGAGTGGAGGAAGGAGTTCATGCTTGTACTGAGGTGACATAGGTGTAAGCCAACTTTTCTTCTATTGTTAATGAAATCTTCTCGAGGTTTGTCTTTTTTATTCTTGTTTTATTTCTTCATGTTTTATTCTTGTTTTCTCTGTTCTTGTTTTCTGTTATTGTTTCTCTCTAATATTTTGTGAACCATGAGATCTGATTGCTTCGAGACTGCCTAGCCGAAGAAGAGCACTTGATGGCTTATGGAGATGAACAATCCTTCTTTAGATTGTCTTTTCTTTTCATAGTGTAGGTAGCGAAGGTGGACGATCCTATACGCCATACTTGCACGCCTTCCAAGACAAGGTAAGTCGTTGCGAACAGATCAAAGGTAAGCAAGGTAGAAGAGGTTTGTACGTGTTATAGTTTCTTTCTTTTTAATTTAGTTTAGATCTTCATCTCTCCCACATTTATTCTTCACCTTCTCATTGTAAATATCATATACCATTGTAAATAAAAAAAGAGAAAATAATTTTTAGAGAATCTTACAAACGCTTCTATCACTAGTCCCTCCCTGAGGATCACGACCCGCATAGCCACTGCTACCGCGGATTCGAATTGAGAACCTTGCACATCTTGTTTTAAATCTGATATTCTATATTTTGTGTGCAGGAGAAAACTCAATCACTATACTAAAGAAATAAAAGAAAAGAAAGAAGGTTGAAGAAATACTTACCTAATTTGATTGATGACTTACTTGGAAACCTTTGCATGTTCTACCTTGCTTTGGAGGCGTTCAACGCATAGGTCATAAGATCGAGCTCAGTCCCTGTTCGCATTATATCATCAAGCCTTGTAAGAATGAAGTGATACGGATCTTGAGGAGGAGAACGTCTTCATGAAGTATCGTTGGCACTCACAAAGGCTTTTGTATACTTATACTTCTGGATTCACTTGCAAGCTCATCAAAAACAAAAGAGGTAAAGTAGAAAGAGGAATAAGGAAACAAAAGGAAATATGAACATAAAACAAAAACATTTACCTTTATTACTTGCAGAAACAATGGAAGAAAGGAGGAGGGTACATCGGTGTCACTCTCAACATAAGCCTCTCTCTCTTACTTACATGAATCTTCATCTAACCTCAGCTTACATACAAATTAAAGTTACATAAAAAGAAAACAAAACTTATACTACAAAATGGAAAACTAAGCTAAATCCTATCTCTGCATGGTCGTCCTATTTTCAGTGCAAATACTGGCCTTTTATAGGCAAAACCCTAAGGTTCAGGATCTCGGGGAGATCGGGGGAGCAAACGCTCCCCCTAACTACCCAACCAAGCCACGGAAACGCGGCTTTGGCTGCGTTTCCGCGGCCAGGGTGTGGCCAGGTGGCCACACCCTTTTGGTGGGTCTCCCCGGGTTCGAGTTCTGGTTTTATCTTGGGTTGGATTTGCAGTTTAGCTCCGAGATTTTGAAGAAATGGCCGTTGATCTTTACTTCAACCGATCGATTCTGAGAGGATTCTTCTCAACCGGTTTTCAACCTCTTGATTTTGCCCTGATTCAGTGAGCTCGAATTAATTCTGATTTAATTCAGAATTTTGGTGGGCTTTTGGGCTCATTTCTCTTCATCTCCTTAAGGAATGGGCCTGCAAATAAATTAAACAATTAATTAGGACAATGCAACTTTTATTCTATAATAAGTATGGAAATATGATATTAAATATGCAACATTAGCGACCAATCAAGAAAATCAATCGCAAACACAAAGTATTTGTTTCGAGGTTCGAGCCACAGCTCTACTCCCCGCCTTCACCGCCGTGAAGGGTTTCCACTATCCACCGAGGAACTTTACAAGGTCTACCGAAGACCGGAGTACTGAACTCCACCAATTACAATCCTCTACCGAAGAGGTATCTCAACAAGAAAGAACAAGTAGCCAAGTGATCACCAAAAGGATCACAAACTTCTCTTTACAACTTCCTTCTAGAATGAGGAGGGAATTTTTGGCTCAAGAAGTGTAGTGAGAAAAACAAACTCAGTTGTAAGTGAAAATTGCTTGAAGACACAACTGAAAAACAATAACCAAGAATGCACTAGAGAATTGAGAGCTTTGGAAAACTTTTCTTTCTTTTGAAACTTGAAAACTATAGGTATTTTTCTTGTATATATTTGCAAGAGACCAATCCCCTCTATTTATAGGGAGAGGAGGGGATCAAAACATAATTAAATTAAGTTTATTAGGTCTAAAAATAGTCCCCAAAATATCAGAATTTCTGCCACACAAAAAGCAACCAAATCAGAAAATCATGGAAAGGGAAAGAGCTATTGGCAGCAGGGTCGGCTGTCGGTCGACCGGCCCGGTCGACCGGCCGTCCAATTGGCAACTAGTCGTTGGACACGGTACCGGTCGGTGGACCGGCCGCAAAGGGAAAATATCGTTTTGAACTGTCGGTCGACCGACCCGTCGACCGACCAAAAACATAGAGCAAGCTGCTTCCAGTCGGTCGACCGGTCGGTCGACCGACAGACGTGCACAAACCGTGCACGCCCTGGACACAAGGCGAGGTCGACCGGCCAAGCCTGGAATGGATCCGGTCGACCGGCCTGGTCGACCGCCAGACCTGAAACAGAATTGAATAAGGAAATTTTCTAGACTTGGAAAAATTTTCAAAATAATTTTGTAGGGATATATGGCTAAGTATCATGCTGTAAAGATAGATATACATGATATAAACAAGATATAAAATTTGTAAAAATTTGAATCATGTATAGAAATCAAAGCATGAACTTAAATCAAATACCAAAACTAAAAACTGTATTTTTGAAAATGTGTGTGTGTTCTTGAGCCAATTTACCACAACCTCAAACTTTAACAAACTAAGTCTTACATAGGTTCTAGGTGACTACAAAGTCTTCAAGTGGGCTCCTCCATATGTGATCTTGAAATCTTGTATCTTGAACCCGAAATGAACCGACTTGAGTCAAAACAACCTTTCTTTAGGGAAGAACACTCCATGAATCCTTAGAACCCTGAAACACACTTAAACAATAAACATGATTAGTACAAATAACTATATATGTTTTATAATCATCAAAACTCAATAAAACGGGTGATTGTAACCTTGGACCAACAAATAGGTGTTAAGCTTCAATAAAAGATTCGAAGTCAAGTTTTAAAGCTAGCACGTGTTGATTCAAGAGCTCGCGCATCAAGATTGCATCAAGTACTCAAGAGGAGACTAGCTCATGGATCAAAGTTTGGACCAAGTCAAGAAAGAGAAGAAGATTTTCAAGAAGACTTGTGTCGTATTTGTAAGTGTTAAGATTTATTTTTAGATAAAATGTAAATGATAGAGTAGTTGTAAATTGCTCAAGTTCATATACACACACAATTTATATGTGTTTTCATAAGATAGTTTTGTGTTTAGAAAAATATCGTTTTGGATTTATCAAAACTAATTTTAGAGCTTATTGTCAAAACATAGATATTTTTATCTCATATGTGTATTGGATCATATCTATACACACTAAGCTTCAAAAGTATTTAAAATATCTTATTTTTGTATTTGGAGAAGTTCTGAAAAAATCGTTTTTCAATTTGGAGATTATTTTTGAAAAATACAGATTTTTGTTTAAGGCAAAATTTTTATATTACAAAAATGGTTCAAAATATTTATAATATGTGTTGAATTTTGATCAAACATGTTTGTACATCAAAGTATTTTAATGAACATATTTTTGTAGATTTTATATGAATTTATGCGATTTTATTGGAGTTAAAATAACAAGGTTTTTAATCAGCCAAACTACAATGGCGGTCGACCGGACGGTCGACCGGACCAGGAGTCGGTCGACTGATGTGCACAGACATGCACAGGTCTTTTGGCTGGTGGGACGGTCGATCGACCCGATCGACCGTCCAGAAAACTCTACTCTCTGGATCTGTCCCCAGTCGAGGCGGTCGACTGGGCGGTCAAAGCCCAGCATCGGTCGGCCGGACGGTTGACCGACTGGCTGCAACAGTCAGAAATTTGACCGTTGGCCAGTCGGCCGACAGCTGCGTCAGCTGCTGATTTGGCCTACAATGGCTAGTTTTTAGGAACCTGTAAAATGGGGTTCCCTTCGGCTATTTTTCACAAGATTTTTGGAGAGTTTTCAAGTTAGTTTTTCCCATCTCTTGTAGAGGTTTTCTCCACTTGTTTTAGAACAAATACTTCCATAACAAAAGGAGAGTTTTCAAGAGTGTTTTGCAAAAGAGATTTCTTGAGTTTTTCTTCCACTACTCTATCTTATTTTCTCACACATACTTGAGTTACCCATTGCTATATTAATCCTTTAGGGATCTTTGTTGTGAGAGTGTTTCTAGGTGATCAAAGTGCTGAGATCACCAGAGTGTTTCATCTTATATTTGAAGAGACGAACTTGCGGGTTCGTGTTATTTTGAGTTTTTGTGGAAGCTTGGTGTAGAGGTGCGGCCTCGACAAGTTAGTGTGCTTGCGTGTGTTTGTTCTTGCGGGAACTAGTGAGGGGTCTAGTGAGTCCAAGAGTTCTAGTGTGAACTTCTTGTAGGTGTTGCAGCACCGAGTGATATGGTGGATCGTTTATAGTGGAAATCCTTCATAGTGTTGAAGGTGGGGACGTAGAGCAAGGTGCTCGAACCTTGAAACAAATCTCCTGTGTTTGCGATTACTCTCTCTGTCTCTCATTTGTGTTTATATCTTACATGCTTACATTGCTTATATCTTTATATACTTGATATATCTTGTGCTCTAATTGTTATATGCTTGGGATTGTTTGCTCACACTTGTATTCAACCAAGAGAGTCATAGTGGCACCTCAACTCTTAATCTAGAGGAATCTTGAGGAGATAGTCCAGAGCCCTTCACTGGAAATTCGGCTACACTCTTGTATTATACTTGGTGTGTTTTGCATAATAGTTTTAGATTGCTTAAAAAGTTTTTAATTCCGCTTTCTTCATCATTAGATTAGCTAGTCACCTATTCACCCCCTCTAGGTAACCTACAGGTTGCGGGTCTGATCAGGCAGTCATCAGAGTGTTAACCCATCATAAGCTGGACCTGAACAGCTGACGTGGACGAGCCTCCATCTTTCAGGTGGCTCCCCGAGGGTTGCCGTCGGGTGTAGAGAACTCATATAGGTTGTGGGCCTGCTTAGGTAGTCATCAGGGTGTTAACCATCATAGGCTGGACTAGAATAGTCAGCGTGGGCGAGCCTTCATCTTTTAGGTGGCTTCCCGAGGGGTATGGGATGTAGAGGACCCGTATAGGTTATGGGCCTGTTCAGACAGTCATCAGGGTGTTAACCCATCATAGGCTGGACCAGAATAGCTAGCGTGGGTGAGCATCCATCATTCAGGCGGCTCTCCGAGGGGTGCCGCTAGGGTGTAGAGGACCCGTATAGGCTGTAGATCTACTCGATTAGCCATCGTGGTATATCGCATCATAGGCTGACTCTAAGTGATCGGTATAGGTGAGTTTCCATCTTTTCGGAGACTTCCCTTAGGGATATCGTTAAGGTGACGATTCGTATAAGCCATAGAGACTGTGTACTATACTCGGGGCAGATATCAGAGTTAGGGGAAACGCGATTAAGATGGCAGAATCCATTCATTGAATGTTTACATGACTTACGCATGGTATCGCTTTAAGTAAGAAGTTCCATTGCTTATTGAGTTGGTTCCCGCCCTGATCAGCTAGGGTGTACGACCCATTGCCTCTGCGAGCAATGATGATGTACAAACCCTCCCAATTGGGTCGCAATTTTTCATGATCCTTCTGCCATGTGCTCTGAATCACGCGCTTCAGGACCAGGTATCCGACTTAGAATTCCTTAGTCTTCACTTCTTGTGGCGAGCCGCCCGAATTTGTTGTTGATAGGTCGCGATGCGGATTTGGGCATGTTAATGTCTTTCCTTCGAGTGATCTAGCATCAAATGGAGTAAGGTGTCATTCTGATCGGAGACCACTCCTTTTACCTGGAGTGTCGGCATGCTGATGTCGACCGGGATGATCGCCTCTGTCGCATATGCTAATGAGAACGGGGTTTCTCCAATCAGGAATTGTTTGGTAGTCCAGTAGGCCCAGAGTACTCGGAGAGTTTCTCCACCCATTTGACCTTAGCTTTGTCCAAACTTTTGCATAGGTTGTCGAGAATGGTGTGGTTGCTGATTTCAACCTGGCCATTGCCTTGAGGGTAGTAAGGTGGGAAGAATCGGTGGTCGATGTTATATTTGGCACAGAAACTGCCACTTTCTTGCTGGCAAAATTTGGTTTCATTGTCGGAGATGATAATGTGGGGATCTTGAAGCGACATACTATGTTCTGTCAGAGGAACTTAACAATCTGTTGCTCGCTGACCTCGGAGAGCGGTATTGCCTCGATCCATTTGGTAAAGTGTTCAGTGGCTACCAGTAAGAAACACAGCTGAGGTTGCACTTGGAGGAGAGGTCCGACTACGTCCAGTCCCCATTGCATAAAGGGCCACAGGCTGCACAAGGTGTGAAAGTTCGAGCTTGGCCGGTCTGATGCTGGGGCGAATATCTGGTATTATGGGTATTTTCTTACATAATCTCTAGCATCGTCGAACATCTTGGGCTAGTAGTACCTTTGATTGATGACCTTGTGGGCGAGGGAGCGTCCTCACGCGTGGTTCCCACAGTCTCCATTGTGGATTTTCTGCATTACCTTTCGAGCCTCCTCCGGACTGATGCATCTCAGACACGGATCAGGGTGGAGGCTGGAGTAGGATTTTTTGTGTAGATGTCTCCAAGAAGTATATACCGGGTGGCTAAGTGTTGAAGTTTCTTTGCCTCCACTATATCGTCAAGAAGTGTCCCGTCTTTCAAGTAAGCAATGATGGGATTCCTCCATCTTTGTGAGGTATCAAGACATAGGACCCCTCCAGTCAGTTGTTAGACGCTCAAATTAGTGATGTGCTCGACGAGGATTTCACTTCTGACTTAAAACTTCGTGACGGCCCCCAAGTTGGCAAGTTAATCGGTGTAGTTGTTCTCGGACGTGGGACCCATTTGAAATCGCATCGGGAATTTTGGCCTTCATTTGAGAACGAGTTATAGGTATTCCGCAATCCGAGTGCTCTTGCAATGTATTCATCACTGACTTGGTTGACCACCATTGAGGAGTCACAGTGAACTTCGAGCCCTGTAACTTCGAGGGTAATAACCGTTCGGAGCCCAGCTAAGATAGCTTCGTATTCCACTTCGTTGTTGGATACGAAAAGCCTAGGGTGAAGGACTGTTCGATGATGGATCCTTTCAGGGTGGTGAGAACGATTCTGATGCCTGCCCCTTTACTGTTTGAAGCTCCATCAATATTCAGGATCCATCTTTCAAGTTGGTCGGCATGATCTGTGGTTCCCGAGGTAAAGTCAGCGATAAAGTCGGTCAGGACCTGACCTTTGATCGCTGTCCTCGACTCGTATTTGAGAACATAGAGCCTGAGCTCTGAGGCCCACTTTGATATCCTTCCAGTCGCTTTGAGATTTTTCATTGTGCTGCTTAAGGGGTGTCAGTAAGAAATATGATCGGGAAGGTTTGGAAGTAGTGCTTGAGCTTCTTTGAGATGATGAAGAGAGCCAACACTACATTCTCCAGCCTTTGGTACCTGGTCTGGGGGCTGTTCGTGGCATGACTGATGTAGTACACTAGCTTCTGGATGCCTTCTTCCTCTCTAACCAGTGCTTCACTTACTGATGACTTCGAGACAACAAGATAGAGATACAACGTCTCTCCTGAGGAGGTTTCGACAGTAAGGGGTGAGACCAAGTATCTCTTCAGCTCTGGAAAGCTGTCTCGCATTCCTCACTCCAGCGAAAGTTTGCTCTATTTTTCTTCAAAGCTTGAAAGAATGGCTTGCATTTGTCTGTGGATCAGCTCATGAACTGATTGAGGGCTGCAAGACATCCGTTAGCATCTGGACCTCCTTTATATAGGTGGGTGACCTTACATTCAGAATTGTTAATATCTAATCGGGGTTGGCCTCGATGTCCCATCAGGTGACCAGATATCCTAAAAACTTCTCGGAGGCTACTCCAAATATACATTTCTCGGATTGAGCTTCCTCTTATATTGCCAAAGGAGGTCGAAGGCTTTGTCTAGATTTTGGAGGTGATATGTGCGCTGTACACTTTTTACCAACATATCATCTATGTACACCTTCATGGTGTTCCCGATAAGGTCCTTGAAGACCTTATTTATCGTCCATTGGAAGGCGACCCCTGTGTACTTGAGTCTGAAGGGAATCTCCTTGTAGTAATGGATTCCCTGACCCATAGTGAAGGTTATTTTATCTTCATCTTGTGGGTGCATCTTAATCTGATTATAGCCAGAATAGGCATCCATGAAGCTAAGTAGCTCGTGTCTTGCCATAACTTCTACTAGTTGATCAATCCTCAGGAGGGGATAACTATCCTTTGGGTTCATTGAGATACGTAAAGTCGATGCAGACTCCCTACTTCCTGTTCTTTTTCCTCACGAGGACAAGATTAGAGAGCCAATCAGGGTAGAACGTTTCTTGCGAGAATAAGTAAGGGACTTGAGGGTCCAAGAGTTCTTGGGTGAGCTCAATTATAGGTGTTGCGTGATCTTGTGAGATAGATTCTAGTGAAAATCCTTCATAGTGTTGAAGGTGGGGGCAAGTGGCTCGAACCTCGAAATAAATCTCCCGTGTTAGTGATTGCTCATCTCTCTCTCTCACTTGTGTTTTTATATCTTACATGCTTATATTGTTCATAACTCTATATGCTTGATATACTTGTGCTTAATTATTATATGCTTGGGATTGTTTGCTCACACTTGTATTCAACGAAGAGAGCCATAGTGACATCTCAACTCTTAATTTAGAGGAATCTTGAGGAGATAGTCCAGAGCCCTCCACCAGAAATTCGGCTACACTCTTTGGTTATACGTTGTGCGTTAGCCTAATAGTTTTTAGGTTACATAATTAGTTTTTAATTTCGCATTAGTTTTGTATTAGATTAGCTAGTCACCTATTCACCCCCTCTAGGTGACTTACACCCTTGATGATGGAAAAGCGTGCTTGAAGGACTCCAAATGCCGGCTCCATATCTTTTCGATATTCTTCTTTCATGGTTGTAAAGTATTGCTTCTTTAGACCTTGGGGTTGGGATATAGTTTGTACAAGAGTGGACCATTTGGGATATATCCCATCAGCCAAATAATAACCAATATCATAAACTTTTTCTAAGATGGAGTAATTAGCGGGAAGAGCAATATCCTGTGCTAGTTTGTCAAATAAATTTGATGATTGTAACACATTAATATCATTGTTAGATCCTGGTAATTCAAAATAAGCATGTCATATCCATAAATCATACGATGCTACTGCTTCTAGAAATAATCATTGGCTTTCCTTGGCGTCCTGAGTATTGTCCTGCCCTAGCAGTTGGACAATTTTTTCATTTTTAGTGCATGCAATCTAAACTACCCAACATTCATGGGAACCCTATCTCTCTTCACCTTTATTTAGTAAATGTGTAATGTCATTTGGTGTGAGGTACATGCATTCTTCTCCAAAAACCACTATAACAGCTCGACAAAATCTTCAAGCATTCTATTATTATTGACTCACCGATCCTAATATATTCATTGGTAATATCTGTCAATGTTCCATATACTAGCATATGGTGTGTGTAGCTATTACTTTTTGTAATGTAGATAGTCTTAATTTACTGATAGCATATCTCTTCTGCATGAAGTAGTTGTCGTGTTCTGCTGCTCTATTAACAATGAGAAGGAATAGACTCCTACAACATCTAAATCTTCTATGAAAAAAGACTCCCCATATGTGGGGTTATCCGAAAAGTAATCATTCCAAAGTCTAAAGTTACCTTTTTCTCTCCCCTGATTGATCACCACATGGCTGGCAGTCGAGCCTCTATATTTTGCTTGCTCGTTCCTTCGAAGACGATGAGCATGCAATTGTTTTAATATTTCCTCCTCCATCCCCTCTTTGCTAGTTCCTGCTCCCAATCTTGAAAGATGAAATCAAGAGTTTCACCATCAGGAGAAGAGGAGGAACCCGAAGATGGTCAAGCTCCAAAGTTCTTTTTTGAATTTGTGAAGATAAAAGAGTTGTTTAATACAATATGGGGATAGAGTTAGATTCCAATCCTTAGTTTCATGCTTATAAGAGATTCCAATCCTCTACCCAGCATTGGATTCCAATCCTACCATATCTTTAATCAACTTGTCATCTACCCAGCATTTGATTCCAATCCCATCATGTCTTTAATCAAGTTGTCCTCTATCTAGCATTGGATTCCAATCCCACCATGTGTTTAATCAAGTTGTCCTCTACACAGCATTGGATTCCAATCACATCATGCCTTTAGTCTCTATTTAAGCATTATGTACTTATCTTTTTCATTCATAACTCTTTCATCAGCACATATGTGTTCCCGAGGAAAGGCATTCTTCCACCAAAAAGATCAAGTCTTATGTTATGCATGGCTTGAGATGTCCTAAGATCCAGTCTTAGTATTAATCAAAAGAAGGACACCATGTGGGAGAGGATTGCAGTAATGTATCATTAGGATGTAAAAGACTTTTGTGGGGAACAGAGAAGACAAAGATCATTAGAAAGTTGTTGGGACTTAATTAAGAAGGCCATAAATAAATTCAGGGGTTGCATTCGATAGACCGAACGACTCAATCCAATTGGAGCTTCTGAAATAGATACGGTAAGTACCCAACATTAGTACCCAGTATTAGATTTATAATATTTTGTTATTCTGAATCTTTCTAGTTTTTTCTAATTTTTTTTCTAAAACCCTCTATGAATAAGAAACTAAAAAAAAAAGAGGTTTTCAATACGAGCATATTTGACCAATTCTGAAGGATGCCGAGAAGTGGGCCGACCCTACACCTTCAAAAGGTATCTCTGAAGGATCAAAGTCAAACTCGATGAACTGCATTGATCTCATGAGTGACGAACAATATCCTGCCAACAGCTCATCAAATCGACCTGTGGAGTGAAGAAGGCAAAGGAGAAGAGAAAAACAGTTGAGTTTATTTCTAAATTTGATGATATTATTTTTACTAATATCAAAGAAATGTAGATAAAATGTGAACTTGCTAGGGAAAACATGCATCAACTGATGCAAATTAAATTTAATAAAGATAACAGAAAGTTAGATCAACGGGTCGTACAGTTAGAACAACAACGTGAGCAATTTCGTCTTGAGCGTGAACACGAGTATAGAGAAATAATGTAGATGGATTTAAGTAAGATTGTGATACGAGGGAACATGTTTTCTTTGAAAGGAAAAAAAACAGGAAGTCATTAACAGAATTATTAGTGGTTCCGGAAGAGCTGGATATGGAGCTTCGTCAGGATATCAGTACGGTACGGGTGGTTACGAAAATGACCTACCAGATTTTTGTTTACTGCTATCATATTTTTTATTGTATAATATAATTATGTATTTCTGTTTGTAGTTTCTTTGGGGCGGATTAAATAGATCCCTTGTATTTGCTTACTAAATTATAATATTATTATATTATAATAAAAATAAACTAATCTAAAATTAACTCCAAAACATTCAATATTAGTCTCATTTAAAAGGCCTCGACGAGATAGTTCTAACGGTATATTTTTTGGTTAAATAATAATTTACTCTTAAATAATTTATTAATATCTAAACTAATATTTTAAAAAATTGGTTAAAATAGAGGGCTGCATTGGAGCAGCCCTTTATATATTTAGGAAATACTCGCGTATATTCCCACGCAACTCTCTAAAAATAGAGGGTTGCATTGGAGATGCCCTAAAGAGAGGAGTTGAGAGATTTGAGAACAGAGACAGCAAGGGACAGTTTTTGAAGGGGGTGTGGTCACCTGTTATGGCCAGTAGATTTGCTGACGTGTTGATCAGTCAGGGCCCGGTTCAGTTTTGAAATGGGAGGGAAGCCCAAGGTTGAATTCCCAAAATGCTCATGTTTCTAATTGTAGGCCTGTTTTATAAATAAGTAAATAAATAATCCTTAATATCTGATGTAGGAGATTAAGAAACATAACAACCAACATGCTGAAATAACTTAACCTGTTGACATCATCTTTCTGGCCTATCGACAAAGTTTTGTAGAAAGACAGGAGTTTTTAGTTTAACTTTACCTGTCGACAACACCCTTCTGCCTTGTTGGCAGACTTTAACAGAAAATCAGGGTATTACAGGCTTGTTGACGGCTCTCTTTACCTGTTGGCAGGCCCACGATGTATCAAAGTATCCTAATTTGTTTAAAAGTTATTTTTTTTGGTCCGTTTTAGATTCCAATTTGTTTTATTTTTTTTTAATTTTAGTTTCCTATTTAGAGAAGTGTTCTTCTTTTATTTGTCTATATAAGGCCATTGTATTTTTTGGATTTTAAAGAAATCTTTTATCCAACTTTTATCAATAAACTTTTCAGTTTTCCCTCATATTTACTCGTGGATTCGAGTTGTTTTCTTTGCTCGTGGATCCGGGTCGTTCTTGCTCG
Organism: Agave tequilana; assembly: GCA_038442645.1. Classification (NCBI taxonomy): domain Eukaryota; kingdom Viridiplantae; phylum Streptophyta; class Magnoliopsida; order Asparagales; family Asparagaceae; genus Agave; species Agave tequilana. The sequence continues at coordinate 67,406 of JAVJIF010007983.1, forward strand.
TGGATTTGAGTAGTTACCCTACGTGGAGATCTCTTCAGGGTTCCTCAGCGCTAGAACGAGCTCTAACCCGCGTCAATCGTCTTCTTCGCTTCCCTGTCTGCGTCAATATCTTTAGCAATGAATTAAAGAAATCTTAGTAGAATACAAAGTCCAAACTATAGGTACAAGGAAAACCAAATACAAATGTATGTCAGTAATAAAACAATGTAACATGCAAATAAAAATATACTAGAAGTTCACTTGTTTAGTCACATTTGATGTTTGTTGCAAAAGTAATTTTACACCACCTAGTTAGAAGTGATACCTGAAAGATGTTGATACCATCTGATTAATATGGTAACTGTCTGTCACTTATTATTACTTTTGCAGGATTACTTACAACTAACCTGGTAGTTAATTAGATAGGCAAACAGATTATATACCTATTGGTAATTCTGAATAAAATAGTCTTGATTTTTGTCATTTTTTCTAACTACTATGATCCATATTGTTTCATATTTCTGACATAATATTTGTAACATTATAGGCTGGCCATCTCATTCACTTGGTTCCTTGCCTTTACAAACAAGCATCTCTCTCTCTCTCTCTCTCTCTCTCTCTCTCTCACAATTCATGCAAAAGAGATAAAATTTTATAAAGAGAGAGTGAGAGTGAATGCGAGAGAGTCTCCACATCTTTGTTCAAAGTTTTGTTTGCTCACTTGGGTGGTTGAAACATCAGTAGAGTTCTGGTTTGTGTCTTTGAGCTCAAACTTACACAGGAAAAGTGCTGCTTCAACGGCTATATTAGCAGCCAAACGTTGAGCTTTTCTTTGCTAGTGAGGGCTGACTATGGGCGAAGGCGAATCGGGTGCAGTCCAGTCATAATCGGGTTGGATCTCGTCTAACCCGTTTATTTTCTAATATTTTAAAGCCAACCATTCAAAAGATTCATGACAACACATCAACACTGTCGAATACTGTTTCATAAACTGGCCATTACAAACTACAAGGTCATCAATCTTGATGATCTGTGTTCTACAGAATCGCCCCGAGAAGCAAAAAAAGCACAAGACTCTCTTCACGTATTCCCTGAGAGTAAAGTTCAAGGAGATAAAACATGGGGAAAATAACAGAAATTATCGCTTGATCATATGTCAGAGTAAATTCCATGTCGAGTAAGTGACAGAGCACACTTTAGTGGAACTTTCACAGCTTCTGATGGGGCATGATCAACCCTGAGACCACCCTGAACAGTTAAAGAATCAGCAGACAAAACTTCCAGGCTCGATAGAAGGGAACGCCTCTCTGTGTCAACTAGCTTATCAACAAGGTGCCCTTTACTTTCCGAAGAAAATTCTATTCATGACATCCACAGGTAATGCATAAGCAGATCAATAGGCTGCAATCCTGGATATTCCATAAGGGAAAGCCCTGCAGACAGAAAAATTGAGAGGCATTAAACATCTATATTGTCAGCATGTGATGATAAAGCTAGTGAAACTTGCATCTTAACCAGTAGCTGCTATTCTTTTTTTATATTGTTCGGAGCAACTAACAGTTGTTCATCAGACCAAAAATGTGGAATTTTATTCCTAAGAAAAGGGTGGAATTTGAAATATACCATCCATCAAACCTTTAAAATACAGGGGAAAAGTTTGAAAGTAAAATAACCAGTAGCCACTCTTTTGTTTTTGCCTCTTCGTTCATATCTTAATCATTAATCTAAAGTTTGTAATCAATACTGAATTGGATGTCAAATCATTAATCTAGCAAATATGCTAAAATTTGGAGTCAGAAAAACCTAAAATGATACTGAAATAGCATTATCCTTTGATATGAAAAACATTAAATAACATTAAATTTTTTATTCACACCTGCTACCCCAAAGTAGGTGTGGAAAATATCAACAGCATTATCGGGCCTGTATGAAATACCTCCATTATCTCTATCCTGCATGATTAAAACAAAATCAAGGACATAACCAACTATTCCCAGTGTTTTAGAAGAAAAAGAATATTGCTACACTACAGAAATGGGTGGGTATTAACCAGGAAATGCTAACCTGGCAGTTTAAGATGAATTTTGCAAGTTTATCCTTGTCAATCCAATGCAATCGATCAATCATAGTTAAACTTGAAAGTACCCACCAAGAGTAGCAAACCTACGAAGATTAATTTGCCTACTTAATACACACTGAAACAAACATCTCCAAATCTAGTTTTCAAAGGTTAGTTACAGTTAAGAATCATACATCAGCAAGCTTCTCAGGACGGCCATTTAGTCCTCCGTCTTTGCATTGACGCTCACATAACCACCAGCCAAGAAGGTCTCTATCTACATGCAAGGGCACCCACACAACAGAAGACTGCAGTTGTAACTCGAAGTTAGATGTCCAGGAACTATCACATTACATCTTAAATATTGAGAGAAATAGTGAAGGCCTAGAAGCTAAGGCAATAAATACTACTTATCCTTCTAACAATAGCTTCGTTTGATTAATAATTTAGAATATAAACTTCTATTAGGCATATGTCTCAAAGTAATTTAAGCTGTTATATGTGCAAATCAATGTCTCCAAGATATTTCTAAGAATTTGAAGAGTTATCAAAATAGAAATTTTGCTTTTTAAGAAAATGCAACTTGTGTTTCTTTTGGCAAGAAACACATGAACAGATATGTTTGAAACAGAAACGGTCTAATATATGAAAAATCCTCCTTTTACATTTCAGCCACACAATTAAACATGTAAAAGGTAGTAAAGTAGCTAATGACATATAGAAACCTAAACTCAGAATGTACATGTTCTACATTAAGCGAAGAATATTTCCGATATAAGCAGTTGAATTATAACTTTTTGACTAGTTTGAATAACTAACATTTGATTAAAACTTGAGAATCATCATTTCAAGCTAAAAAGTGGTAACAGAAAAGAATTTCAGTTATAGATATATTATAAATGTCGTGTTGACTGGAGAACATACTTTGTGCAGCATGGGATTCCCCTGCAGGTGTACATCCAAATTCACTATCTAAATTTTTGCAGCTCACAATATAGTTCACGGCCTTATCCACATTTATTTTATCAAGACGGCGTAACAACGAGAGGCAACAAATTGCATAGTAAGAGAACCTACAAATAAAGAACTTAGCCAAAACCTCCAGACACACAAAGTTCTTCAACATATTCCCTACTCTAAAATTAGCAGAAACCATTTAAATAGGAAGAGGTAACTTACCTCGTGTCAATTTCACCCCACATATCTCCAGAGAAAGATCCATCTTCATTTTGAAGGCCAGTGACGTCTAGCTTGGAAATTAAGAATAACAAGAAAAGAAAGCCAATAGTTTTATATTCATCAACATGAATTGAAAAAGAAAAAAGGCGGCAAAAAAAGGGACAACAAATTTGTAATACTACATCAACATGCGCCCACTAGTATAACCCAGCAATGAGCACTTTCGGTAAAGCCTACCAGCATATCACAACAGCTTGATACTGCAGCAGCAATGAATACAATGTCTATATAAAGTTACCAATTTAGGCCAACATCAAATATGGCAAAAAAAAATCATCAAAAGCTTACCTAAAAGTTTCCAATGGATAGTGCTATTCATTGACTGGCTTAAAATAACCTCAAGAAGTCAATATGCATGCCCGAAAGAATTATAAGGATCCAACAATATATACATAAATCTTCTCTACTTCCATCCCAAATGATGAACCCCACTTACATATCATCTATTACTATGATTACTACCAAGCTTAGGCAAACAACAAGTGATCAAAGACATTAGACTAATTAAATTCAAAACCTAAAAGTATCCAGTAGATTTAATGACACTGGTAACTGTACACAAATCTGGTAATCTTGAATGAGCTAAAAGGTTAGCAACATATTAGTTGGAGTTGAAGTTTACGTTGATGGCTTCCAACTTATGGTTTTGCGTAGCCCTAGTCATATTATATGTAAAGTGTCATCTTCAAGTTAAACATCGTCAACATCATGCGCATATGTACTAAAAGAGATGTCTTCATATGAGAGAGAGAGAGAGAGAGAGAGAGAGAGAGAGAGAGAGAGAGTTGTCTTAACTACGCAAAACAATTTGCTTCGGTATAAAAACTGATGTTGTGATGCCACAAAAAGGATAGTGAGAAACAAATACAAAAACACCCTATTTCTCTTATCACAGAGCATGCATGGAGTCTAATGACACCTTACTCTTAGTATTTGCTAGTGAATAAATAGTTTAAAGGTTACTGCATCCTTATTTCTCATCATAAACCATGCACTTCCATTGTCAAAAAACAAGGTTTCAAATATCAGTTAATTTCAATATATATCAGCAATATCTTACCACTTTTGATGTGTCCTAAACATATCAACCCTATAATATTAGCTGACATTGTAAATAACGGCAATCGATATTGTTGATCGCCATAAAGTCTGTACCATGAAACTACCAACAGATATCGGCACTCATACTAAGAGTTTAAACCTTGGTCAAAAGCATATCAGTATTAGTGTCGGTATTGATCGCAGGATTTTGGTATCAGAATCGCAATATCGGACGTTTCGTCTCGTCCTAGAGGCAATATCGAGTATTCTTTCGATTATGTCGGGTAATATCAATAGTATTAGATCAAAATATCATTATGGGGTGATATTTCAAACCTTTGTCAAAACACAAATACTTTATTATCAACTTGGAAAAATATGAGAACATCACGCCGTTTGAGCATACACGAGAAGACGGCGTGTTGCACTCCTTTAGTTTTACTCAGTTTGATTTTAGTTTATTTTGAATTTAATTATTTTTTTAATCTGAAAATTTAGTACCACATCGGTTAAATTCTGAGATTGGACTTTTGTGAAGCCCCTATAAATAGCCTCCAAGACTTATCTTTTTATTATACGTATGACCTTCACTAATTTTTGTGATTGAATAGTACACTGGACTACTCTTTTGATTTGTATGAATTTTCTGATGCGCGTAGAGTCCAGTTTGCTAAGTAAAAACTAAAATCTGCAATTCTAAATTATTAGACTGCCGTAAAAAGACAGCTAGAGAGAACACACTCTAAACCTATAGAGACGTGGGATGAAATGAAGGAAAAGCTTAGAAAAAATTTATTCCCTCTAGATCCCGAGTTTTTAAAGAGTTATTTTATCTACGTCAGGGAGACTTATCTGTTACCGAGTATAAACTTAAAATTGAGGAGTTTGCATTTGAATATGGCTTTGAGAGAAACATTTCTTCTCACTTTAGAGATAGAATTGTCCACTTTCAAAACTAAAGAGCGGCGTTCTATGTGTGAGGGATATGGATATTATTCTTAAGAGTGCCCTTCGATCAAGTATTCTAAGTGTGGAGAATTTCAACATTATGATTACCAGTGCCCCTTTAATAGTCAAAATGTTGATAACGTACAAATTGATGACATTGATAATTTGAGAATTGTCGAGGATGTCCACATTTCTTCTGATATTATTAATGATGTTGATAATTTAGTAAAGTCTAATACACCCACACTTGATGAGACTCAACTAATGAGGAGAGTATTATTGACATTCATGATGCATTAGTTGAGTCTAGTACATCCATATATGATGATATAGATATTTCAGAAGATGATACTAGTGATTTTGAATATGTATTAGTGGAGTCTAGTAGGCCCGTATAAGTTGTTAGGTATTCACTTGCTACACTTATGATAGAGGATAAAATTGAGCATGAGATAATTGATACTAATGTCGTTATATCTAGTAAGCTATATGAGTTCTCTTGTGCGGATTGTGATTATGTAGTTGTTCTTAACTTTTTCTCTTCTAGTGAGCCAGTCGAATTCTTTACTATGATTCATCAGGCTATTCTTAGTGTTTCTTCTTTTAGTAAATGTTTGGAGTTATTTTCTGACTTTCGTCATTTCTGTTAGTCCTAATGATGTTATACCGTTAACGGTATCTAAAGTACGTCCTCCTAGAAAACTCATATATCTCTTTGTTCTATCTTTAGAAGTTTTACCTAGTGAGTTTGTTGCATTTCATTTGCTTGAAATGCATGATGGACCCATAAACAAATATCAATTTACAATGATGACTACAAATTTGCTGCCTATTTACATAGTATTTTGTAGAAATTTATAGTTAAAAATGTGGTGATAGTTACGATTCACTCTGAGAGGATCTCTTTCGGAATTGTGAGACAGTTGCACGCTCGATGTACATATCCTATTAGAGTCATGAGGAGGATTACTTCTATTACTGATGAGTTGAGATCCTGGTATCAATTCAATTTTCAGTGGAGCATATTCGACCCTTTCTACTACATGTGCCTTTTCAGATCTATCATCGACTGCAACTGATCCGTCACGGAGGCCAGTCCCACCTCTACCACCTTGGTTCGGACTTGATGCATGACTGATGGTTCAGACCACCACCATGGCCCGATTAAGATGCTTCGTATGGGAGTCCATACTCGACAGGGTCGAGGTTTTCCCACCCCAAGGAAAATGATGAAGACATCACGCTATTTGATACATGAGAAGACAACGTGTTGCACTCTATTAGTTTTAGTTGTTTTGATTTTAATTTATTTTGAATTAATTATTTTCTTTTATTTGAAAATTTAGTATCACATTGGTTAAATTTTGAGACAGAACTTATGTAAAGTCTATAAATAGGCCTCAAGACTTCTCTGATTGATATTGAATATATGATTAAAATTTAAAGTTAAATTCTTGAGATTGTGATTTTGAGATTTGTGTGAGGGGTGTGAAGCTCGTGGTGTAATGGATGTGAAGCCCGATTGTGTGCAAAGGGTGTGAAGCTCAAATTTATCCAAATATTATATCTTTTTTCTCAAACCCCAATTTTCTCTTTCAATTTCTTTTCAAAACCCTAATTTTTTTCTATTTAAATTGAAGGTGATTGCGATCCACCCATGTTACATCACAAAGTTAATAAGATTGTATGCTAATTCAAGCACATATATGATATATCACAATATTTAATGAATCATTTGTTGAATTTAATCTCAAAAACAACTTTTCCACTTTTAAAGGCCTCATAGGTTCATCATGATTATGCTAGGACATATGACACAACTTTAGAATGGTACCCAATAATCTTTCCTCAAACACAAAAAAATCAGATTCTAAAACTACACCCAAGGCAGAACCTTATTGGGCCGGATCTGGACTCAGATTTTGTACAAATTCAACAGAATCTGACATGTTTACAGTCCTAAATTTTCCTTCTCTTCACCCATCGTGGTGGCGGCACTTCGGTTTTTGAACCCAAATTTTTTTCGAAACACATGATTGAAAGAATTTCTCATCTTCCACCTAATCCACGCTCCTAGTAGAACCAATTGTTTGTATTTAACCAAACTCAACAAAGCTCAACCCTAAGGAAGATAATTGCTCGCACTCGATAAGGTCAACGTGCACAATATCAATATCCATTATGTGGAGATGGCACTGGAACATGCACTTATCTACACACCTTTTGGACTTTTCGGCAATGCAGGTAATGAAGGCAACCTACAATATTTATTTGGATTAAGCCCGATTTAACTCGATAATATTAAATTAGGAAATTTAAAGGGAACCATAAATGGATGACATAAAATGGATGAAGTTGATCAACTCACATGTTTTTGATATATTTGATTATGTAATCCGTTTTATGTCATATGCAGTGATGCAAACGATATCATCAAACATCATAACAACTAAATTAATAAGATTGTATGCTAATACAAACACGTATATCACAATCTTTATGAATCTTTTGCAACTTCTCCTTCCAAGCACTCAAAATCCACTCATTATCTCCCTCCTGCATTTGTGATTTTTTTTTTTTTTTTACTCATCACCAGTTCTATGAACATACTCCTGTCACCAACATCCCAAGTATCAGACTTTAGCTCTACTATACCATAGCCGCAAGGGCCCGTTACAATTTTACCCTCGGATGCCCGTTGCAGTAGTTAGAAGTTGAAGTGGATGCTAGAATGCCTACTAACATGCTAAAGCGTCTGCTTTAAATGAATGACTACCCGCTAAACTTTGGTTTATCTATTAAACTTGTTGACTGCATCAGATACTGAACCCACTTTGTTGACTAGAGGATTTTAAGATCTTCACAGTGCAAAAGAATTAGCTGTGGGTCATGGCATGTATGTACCGTAACAGTACAATAGGTTAAAAAATGAGGGAAGCTTCACACTTAGCTACAAAACTTGTCTATAATAGAAATTACACATAGTAAACAACTGAACAAGTTCTCAAATTTCACAGAGGATCCTTTCTAAACTTCGTAAACTATGTATAAGATTTAAGGAGATCCATTTATATCCAAATCTAGACTGAATTTTCATGGTTTCAGTTGAATATCCCGCTTATAGTACAATGGCGAAAAAGACATCATGCGAATCAAGCACTAAATGAATGAACATTCTTACGCATCTAGCATTAGATAAAAACATTGTTTTAAATATCGGCTGATATAAAAACATTGTTTTAAATATCGGCCGAGATATCGGTATTTTATCTAAAATGATCCGATAAGTGTAAAAATTTATCGGATATCATTTTGGACATATATGGGTCGATATATCGCCACGTGGCGGATATATCGGCGGATATCCGAGATGAAATATCCGATATATCGGCCGATATAGTTACTTATTTGGATAGTTATTATTATTTTTTTGCTTGTGATCGTTTTATTTTATTCTATATTCATTGTAGTATTTCAATAATGTTTTCATATGATGTTTGGATAATAACTTATTTCTTTTAATAATGACCTATATGTATTGACTATTGATATATCAACCGGCATTTAGTACCATATCATGATATATCGCCCGGTAACTGCTATCTGGTATATAATTTTGCTAACCGGTATATTGCCGATATTCAATATTTAAAACACTGGATAAAAATATCAAAAAACACACATCAGAAACTCTACGCAGATATCATCTATAAAATGGATTCAATTTGCAACCTTCTCAACATCCAAAACATCGATGCGATCAAAAAGAGAGAAAATCTGCACTGCACTAAGCGTGTACAGAAGGTGCGGATCATGGCCAACATTTCCACCAAACCCACCTGCCAAAATTTACCCGTACCACAATTCTCACACATAACTCACTAATTTCACACATCACTTAACAATCAAACTTTTAGGACTAGGTCGAAGCAATTTACCACGATCCTCATGATAACACTTCATCACCCACGAGATAACCTTCTCAGGATCAAGAGCAGAGACCTTGTGGAGAAGGTCTAGAGTCGTTAAACCCCAATAAGCTCCGTTTATTCTGAGGTGCTCCATCACTAAAGCTTCGAAATCATCCTTCTTCTGCTTAGATTAATCGAAAAAGTTTAAACCTTTTTTTGGTTGAATTACAGATTTGACCGATTCGTGCAAAAAGATGAGGAAATTGAGGGAGGAGAGAGAGATGAATCAAACCAACCTTTTCCATTGAGATGATGTACTTCACATGCTTCTCGGATTCTAATTCGCCCATCTTCGATCAATCGAAGAGAAGCGTGGATCTCGAGTCTGTTTTTGTTTCAATAATTTTATCTGCGGCAAAAAAGAGAAAACAAATAGAATCTGGGGGTGGGGTTAAGGGTTCAGGAAACGGGTCGGGTCGGGTCGGGGTAACCCAAACGCCAGATTTGACTAGTCTAAGGGCCGGTGAGATGCACAGGTGGAAAAAATCAAGACCGCAAATCTACTATATTGATAAATCCTATATTATGAGATTTAATTTTCATGGTACTACTTTCATTATCAGGAGTATCCAACAGATGTAGGATGAGAAGTTTGCTAAAATTTCACAAAATATCAGTAAGAAAACTATAATCAATGGTTACTTTCAACCGTCAAGAGCATTCCAAAAATCTTAAAAGCGAGGAACAATTTTTTATGTTTTAAATCAGCAATAAGCCAAAAGATATACATTAACTAGAGGTGAGCAGAGTTTGGTTATAACCGAAATAACCGACTAAAAACCGGAACCCGAAGCCGAACCGAACCGCTCTATTTCGGTTCGGTTTCGATTTTGTGTTTCAAAAACCGAACTCGACCGAACCGAACCGAATCTCTCACCCTATATATCACCCTACCCAAATTCAATTTAGTGAATCATATACTTCATAACAAAAACTAGTGAAAACTTATCTCATTACTTCTGGCAATACCATCTTTTTTATGTTAAATATGTGAAAGTTATGTTAAGCACACCATCACAATTAAGAATAATATTTATATTAATATAGTTCTTTTTTTTTTCATTCTTGCCATTAAAAGTTAGTAATAATTATGTGAGTTTTGATATAAGAGCCCAAATATAGCGTAAAATTTAGAATATGAAATTTTTAATTCACATTAAGGTTAGGGTCTTTTTCTTATTTCTAATTTAGGTATTGAATATTTGAGATTAGAATATTAAAGGATGATAATATAATGGTGATTAAAAAATGTAAGAATGATGGAAAAATATTGGCCTAACCAAAAAAACGGAACCGAACTGGTCGGTTCGGTTCGGTTCGATTGCTAAGTCTAATCGGATCGGTTCGATTTTGCAAAAATTAGCAAAAACCGAACCGAACCGACGGATGCTCACCCCTAACATTAACATTCCTTTCCATATTAGCCGATGAAGCCGAAAGTCTAATATGTGTCAATAAACTTGAAATTAACCACAAATGCCAATAAAGGAAATTCAAGATAATACATCGACAATGTCTATAAAGGATGCATTGCAGTCTCTAAGTGGCATGGAAAACCAAATATAGAGAGATGGTAGGATATATCTGCACAAACAATTGAGAAACTATTTTTAGAATGTTTAATGGCAGCAGATAATTCTTAAGACAGAAGTAGGTCCTTCATAATTACAAATTTGTTTCTCATGATACAATGAATATTTTTTAACTTCACACATGGTGATCACATCAGAATTATCACAAAGAAAACTGATTTAATGTTTTGGAGAAATTTTATTTTTGGCTCTCAGACCTTCTACTAGAGCTCCTGAATTGAATGCAATTCTTTAGCTGTTTGGATTCAAGGAATTGGGTGAAAGTGAGGAAGTGAGAAGTGTCTTTTCTCATTTCCGCTGTTCATCCAAACACCGGAAAAGGAAAATAGAAAAAGTTCTTTTCCTTCTCTCTTTTCTCCTTTACACAACGTTTTCCTCACTTCCAGAGTGCTACAGTTAATTTTGTGGTCATGTAAATCTCATTGTAATAAGTTGTAGCACAAAACAGTTAATTTTTTGCTCATGTAAATCTCACTTGCATTCTAATTACAGTCTAGTTTTTATTTTTCTTAATTAATTTTTAATTTAATATTATTTTGCGGTCAACTTTGTAGTCAACTTTTCACTTTCACTTCCACATTACCATCCAAACACCGGAAAAGACATAACATTTTCCAAACCACACTTCCTAACAACATTCAAACACCAGAAAACTTACTAACCAATTCCCAAGTTCCAAAGGGAACTATTACCACTTCCTCACTTCTTCACTTCCACCCTTAACCAAACAGGCCCTATAAGAAATATATTATATTTTTATATTTTTCCTTTTTTTAAAGATATCTCAAAGTCTAGAGAATTTCAGAGGATTATTCTTTATGCCCATGAGCTTAACATATTTTTAGTAAAACAAAGGCCTAGATCTATTATGAGTTGAACTGGGGTTCATTGATGCTTCATATATCATCGGTAGGATTCCCTCTCCACCACAATAACAATCTCTCTCTTAGAGGCCTCTCATCTCCTCTAAGAATAACCAAGAGAATTTGATAGCTGAAGAGAAGAGTTCTCTCCCTCAACTCCAGTGTCCTCGAGATCGTGCAACCTTCGACAGTCCTTTCGTGATTGAATCAGGTATGCCTAAAACCCTCCTTCCTTTTGATCATGATAAAGAGGTATGTGATCTTGTATGGAATAAAAGTAGATCTAACACTCTTTTTAAGTTGTATGTTCTTTTTCTTTGTCTTTGTTCAAAACATATTGGCAAAACAATCAGATCCAATCAAATTGCTCACAAAATCCACTGATTTATAAAGTTCTCATGGTTTGCATGTATCTAGTTGCAGCACTACCGAAACAATCTCTTTAATAAAAAGAATCTGCAAGCTTCATCATATGAACAGGGACATTACACAAGGCCAGAGGGAGCATTGCACTGAGTGTTTTCCTTATTTCATCACCTCAGATACAGATACAGAGACAAATCTGAGAAAAGCCCAAAGGATTTTGCAACGTATCTGAGATTCAATACACGATGTGAATAAAACCATCCTCCTGTAGATTCAGATTTAGTGTCATGCAACTGAAATGCAACCATAGTAATTAATCTGCGTATAATCTGATATGGGACTTATTTTGAGCCATCGCGGTAATCTAGCAGTTTCGCCAATGGTTCAGTTGCCTTCTTCAACCACGCCATTTCTGTTTCATCTAGGTATGGTGCCATCAGCTTTGTCTGATAAGGTGCCTATAAACCAAAGCGCATCAGCAAAATCAAAAGCATATGGGGAGAGTGGAGTTGGTCACCTTAAACTTCGGAGATGGGAAACTAATGCAACAAAAGACAAAAATTTGGAAATTATATGGTATTTCTGAGTACGGGCCCAAGGAGAGAAACGTGACTGTAACGCAGACCTAAATATTTTGACTGTCAGATAGATTCAAGGGAGAGATTTAAAACAACATTAGGAACTTCTCCATGGCGTGGGATTTTATTGTAACAGATTGTAGATGGGGAAGAAGTGACAATATCTTAATACCGAGGAATCTATGAGTGAAAATGTGGGGACCAGATTGGAAATATGGAAGATAACAGTCAAAAATTGCATACATCTATGTATAAGAATATGCAATAGAAGAAGGATGCAGCAATTTCAGGAATCATTTTCAATCTTAACTATTATAAAGATATAGCTCAGAAACTGCAACCAATGATCATACCAGCACTGAATAATAGTTGCCCTTAACAAGAACGTCGGGACATTGAAAGGTGCTGGGTTATCTTCCATTTGCAAGGTAAATACACGCCCGCTAAATGTACTAGGAACCTGATTATAAAATGAAAGTGATAAGGAATTACCGTGTAACTTTGGGCTAGCGGGTCGTGTCCACGAGGAGAAATGCGATAGAATCTATTCGGTGTTTATGTTAAGTAACAATGAATGGAGTGGGTTGGTCTTTCTTTTTTTTTTTTTTATAAATTGAAAAAGAGAATGGAGAGAAGGAAATGATTAAAAAGAAAAATTGCAAACTTAGAGAAGGCTTTGGAAAAAGTGATTTTTTGAAAAGCTTGAAGAGTGATTAGTTGTTTTTAATATAAGAAGAAGATCTGGGCTCACTGTAAGCTGTCTAAAAATCACTAAAGGTAAGTCATCAAAAAGTAGAGTACAAACTCCAGACGCAAGGCTAATTATCGCCACTAGCGTAGCACTAAGACACGAGATTGAAACTCGTGTCTCAACATCACTACAATGACCAAGACGCGGAGTATGAAAACCGCATCTCAGCATCACTGCAGTACCAAGACGCAGAGCCCAAAGCTTGTGTCTCACGTGAAGCTTGACGCAGAATTTGAAGCTTGCGTTTCTCAAGTATCACCTCAATGGCAAAACGCGACGCCTAAAACCCACGTGTCGGTTATAACTGCCTTCATTACTGGGTCAATTACTGCCCACGTAATGAGGGAGTTAATCCCCATTATGGAGTGTTTTTAGGGGACACTTTTACCCCCCGAACCTCTATAAATAGCCCTGTTTGCTATGGAAGAGGGGTCGAAAAAAATCTGGTTAGAAGAACTTCGGTTGTAAGCCGTAGAAGGACCAAGATCTCCAGCTAAAAGGAAAAGAGAGTTCAACACTTCTAATAACTTGCTGCGTACAAGTTTTTTTTACCTACGGTCTTTTTGAGATTCTCGTTGGATAGAAGTTGTGTTACTTCATTCACCGTCCAAAGAGAAAATTCCCAAGAGGTCTTGACGTTTACATGGTCAACAGAAAATAAGATTCACTTTCCATCGCCACATCAAAAACTCAGCATTAAACAAAAGGGAGATTTGAGCTTAAATATCTTCCCTCTCTTGTAACTGGATTATTGATTTGTTGTAATTTTCTTTACAATCAAATAAAGAATTTACACGCCCCTTCAATTTTCCCAGCAAACAAGAGATGGCGACTCCACTGGGGACCTCTTTCTCTACCAATGAGCAAGTCGTGGCGTAAGGTGACGTCGCCTACATGAGAAAAATGGTCAAATCACTTATTGTGGAGTTCGACCAGGCAAAGTATGAAGAGTTCATCTCTTCCAGCTCCAAGAGCCCTCGACAGTACCGCAAGATCTCCTCGGAGACCCGCTCTCAAGTCCGCTTTGAGATTCCTTCAGATCTGATTGACAAGAAGAGTGCCATGGCTAACCACATCACATGTAACACCCACGTCAACGTCTCCCATGAGACTCTTGAAGTTAACGATACTGATATTCAATCTTTCATGCCCTTCTCTTCCTCAATTCCAGGTTATCGGGGATTCCCAGCAACCCGTACGGCATAACCGGAATGCTGAACGTCGACAGAGACGGCGCACGCGTCAACTACAGGTGCAAGAAGCTAGAACAACCATCTGTCCAGCAGATATAGAACGTGAAGCTCAAGCCTGCGTCTCTTCTAAGTTACGTCAGACACGCGAAGTCTGCGTATGGAGACCAAAATGCGAAGCCCAACAGGCTTGCGTTTCTAAGACTTCATTTCCAAATGCGACATTCAGCAGCGCGAGGGCTATGCTTCTTCTCAGAGACACGAGACTCGCGTCTCTACAACCAAATACGAAATTGAGAAAATCTATGTGTCTCAACCGTCGCTAACCAAACGCGATAATCAGTAACGTGAGGTCTACGTCTCTGCTCACCAGAGGCACGAGATCCACGTTTCAAAGTCAAAACGCAAAAGTCGCGCCTGTTCTACACAACGTGAGCTCCACGTTTCTGTACCCTGCGTCTCAGATTTTCGACGTAAGGGTGGCTCTCAGAAGCTAAAAAGTCCTCGATAATCCGAGGCCAATCTCTTTGATCCCCCTCTGACAGATCTAAGAGGTTATTTGACAAAGAAAAGGAGTGCTAATCAGATCACTCTGTCTTGTTGCTGTGAACGACTTATCACGACAATGCTCTCTGAATGCCGCTGCAGCTCACATGCAAGAAACAGTCGGTGTTCAGACTATTGGCCTCGACCTCCCGATCAGCCAAGAGGTGTCGCTTTCACAGAAGGGAAGCCTTCTTTGACATGGAGTACCCTGAAGTCACTACAAACATGGCAAGTAGAAGTAGGGAAAAACAACCGGCGGTCAGCTCCGACGAGTCTGACACAGAACCAGAAGGAGTGTACCGGCATACTCGCATTCGGACTTATGCTTTTGACCCGATCAACTACAATGCCCTAACTCGGGGCATTGAAGTAAGTGAATCACACTCTGCCATTACAGAATCGCAGGCCTTAAACTCTTCTATAGAGAAGGAAGTCTTTGCGTACATGATAAATACTCCTCAGGAGACGGCCAGGCGCTTTGAACAACAAGCCCAGGTCCAGAGGAAACAATTCGATATGATTCGTGCTTAACAAGAATCTATCGATACCCTCAAGCAGATGCTTACACAATTGCTTGAAGATAAGAGGAAGTCAACCGATAAAGTTTCTTCTAAGAAGTCTAAAAGCAAACGGAAAGAAGGAGAAAGCTCATCTCCGTACATATCAATGAGAAGGAGCAATCTAATTTTGAGTCATCTAAATCCTCGTCTAAAGAGGAAGGCAACTCGAAGAATTGGGTATTCATTCTAAAAGAATGAGTCAATTAGAGCAGCGTCTGGAAGCCCTTACCAATCGGAAAGGCCTCCAAGAAGCAGGAGTGGTCCGGCCATATTCGGCTGAGTAGGACCTTATTCCGTACCCTCCTAAGTTCAAAGCTCCGACCTTACAGGCTTTCGACGGCAAAGGGTCACCGAACTAACACATCTACTACTTCAAGTCTCAGACAGGAAATGTAGTAGATAATGATGCCATCTTGGCACATTTGTTCATCGGCACTCTAAAAGGGCTTGCCTTTGAATGGTTCATGAAACTCCCAGAAGGCTCCATCAAAAACTGGGGTGATTTGGAAAACTCTTCCTGACACGCTTTTTGAAGTGACTCAGAAATTACAATGTCCACTCTTCTGACAACAAAGCAGCGAAAGGGAGAGTCAGTCAAAATATTTATGGAGAGATTTCAGAATATGGCACTCCAATGTCCTAGCGGAATGACCCAAGCCACCCTGGTAGAAACATACTGCCACAATCTACAAACTTCACTCCCAACCCAGATAGGATTTGCTGAAAGTCGCACCTAGAAGCAGTTGGTCCAGTAAGGTGAACAAGCTAAAGAAATTATCGCCAGGGTTAGGGCGGAAGAAAACAAGCCCAGACTCAAAAAGTTGATAGGGGGCGCGTTCAATCAAAAAGAAAGGATACATTGGCAACAGAGACAAAATCTCCCGTCAAACCTCAGCTGGCCAGGGGAGGTGGTTATTCAAGTTAGCCACGCGCCAACAAGCAGTACGCTTTCAAGGATGAACATGTCGATTCATTGTTTAAGTTACTCAATAAGAGAAATAGATTGAAGCTTCCTGAAGCTAGACGTCCTGAGGAAGTCGGCAAGTCTGACAATCCTAACTGCTGCCTGTATCATAGGATGCTAGGGCACCCCACCAAGAGCTGTTATGTCTTCAAAGATATTCTTCAAGTTTTGATCGATGCAGAAGTGCTAAAGCTCCATCCAGAGCAGAAGAAAGTTACGGCTAATATGACATCATTTCTTCAGTTTGGAGAACAGTCTCCAGCACCGTCCGGAGTTGTTCCCATCTCGAAAGGGGTGAAAATCACCTAGAGGGGGGTGAATAGGTGATAATGCTAATCAATGCACAAATTAAAAATATGATGCAACAATCGCCCAAAACAAGACTAAGAGCCGAATGCCCCGTAAAGGGTTCTGAACTCCTTCCTCCTGATTCCTCGTGAAAATGAGTTGGAGGTGCGCAATGCAACCTTGTTGTATGGGACTATGATTGACAGGATGAATGAAAACAAATGAATCTTGCAATGAAGATAGAGAGCAAGTAATAAGAGCAATGAAAGTAAAGTAAGAATCAAGTGTAAGTAAACCAAACGCAAACACCAAGATTTGTTATCGAGGTTCGAGCACCCAGCTCTACTTCCCCGCCTTCCCTAGAAGGATTCCAACCACTTCCACTATCACAAAGATGTTACAAATCCACCGGAGTACCCAACTCTACAATTTCAAGTACAAGTTCTCTCTTGGTAGTCAAAAGACCACAAACTTTCTCTTTCAAAATTCTCTTCCCTTACAAAGGTCCTTAGAGAACAATGAGTAGGAATGAAGCTCTTGTGTGCAAGGAGAAAAGAAAATGAAATCAGAGAATTCTTGAAAGCACTTCAGAAAATGAGAGAGAATTTCAGTACAAAAACCAAGAAACCAAGTCTTTTTGAAAGCCTTAAACTTGTGGAAATTTTTGATAATTTTTTCTTGTTCCAAACTCTCCCTAAACACCCCTATTTATAGGAGAGGGCTAGGGTTTAAAGTTAAAACATTTTTAAGGCTAATCAGAAGGTATTAAAACCAAAACATGTCACCTAAACACACTTAAGTGAGAAAAGGACAAAAATAAATCAGATCAGAAGACTAGCCGTTACTGTTCAAAAGGCTAGTCCAGTCGACCGCCCGGTCGACCGCTAGTTTAAACAATATAGCCGTTGCAGGCTGACGGTCGACCGGCCGGTCGATCGAAACAAACAGAGAGCAGGGTCTTGCAGGCAGGCTGGTCTCGGTCGACCATCACGGTCGACCGTGCAACGTGCACACTGATACGTGCATCTGCCAGAACCACGGTCGACTCGGGCGGTCGACCGGCAAAGCCTGACATAGGCACGGTCGACTGGGGCGGTCGACCGACTCAGGCCAAAAATCATTTTTCAAACAGAATTTTGAGGAGATAAATATTTTTATCAAAAGATGTTTTAAATAGGAATAAGTATAAAACATAAATATGAATTTGTAGGCTGAGGATTTTGTATCAAAATATTTTTGCATAATTTATATGAAATAAATTTAGAAATAATATGTGCGCAAAAACGTGTGTGATGGAGCTTCAAACCTATTCACTATTCTTTAACAAAATTCTAAACTAAAACAATCTAATAAATTATCTTGAGCAATCTTGAAGTCTTGAGCCAAGCTACGCCTTGCTAGAGCCTTTACTTCTATGTTCCTTCTATGATGTCCAATATGCCTTCTTTACTTCATGAACCTAGAAATTCTTGCAATAGCTAAGCAATGGCCTCCAACTATGGTACAAACCTGAAACTTATCTTAACAAACTAATTAGTACCATATAGCTCATATTTAGTTTGTTATCATCAAAACTCTAAATAAGTGGAGAGTGTAACCTTATGGGCCAACAATCTCCCCCTTTTTGATGATGACAAAACAAATAGACTATAAACAAAAAGATAGGGGAGGAGAAAGCTCCCCCTCAAATTATGCTATATAAAACAAAGAGAAACAATGTAATTTGTAATTTGCAAGTAAACATCATGAAACCAAAGACTATGAAAATTTTAAAAACACTTAAACTCAAATTACAAGAATTCATGAAAAACACATCAAAAATTAAAAACATATATAAACTCATATGGAACCAAAACCATATGAACTCATATTGCCATACAAAACTCATTCTCCCCCTTTTTGTCATACATCAAAAAGGGTTATGAAAGCATTTTTATTCAATAACACAAACATTAAGTTCACCACAAATGAATGAAAATCTAGCAAAATCAAGTGGTTTAGTGAAAATATCGGCAAGTTGCAAATCCGAAGAAACATAATCAATATCTATATCTCCTTTCTCAAAATGATCTCTAAGAAAGTGATATCTAATCTCAATGTGCTTGGTCTTACTATGTTGATTTACATTCTTAGTCATATGAATAGTACTAGTATTATCACAAAATATTTTTATATGGTTATAATGCAAATCATAATCAAGGAGAGTATGTTTCATCCAAAGGACTTGTGCACAACAAGTCCCCGCGGCAACATACTCCGCCTCGGCGGTTGAGAGAGCTACGGAATTTTGTTTCCTAGAGGACCATGAAACAAGACAATTACCAAGAAATTGACATGTCCCACTAGTACTCTTTCTATCTACTCTACAACCCGCATAGTCGGCATTCGAATAACTCGTCATTGAAAAATCTCCGGTTTTCGGATACCATAGACCCATTCCAATCGTTCCCTTAATATAACGAATAATGCGTTTTACCATAATAAGATGAGACTCTTTGGGACACGATTGAAATCTAGCACAAAGACACACACTAAACATGATGTCCGACCTACTTGCCGTCAAATACAAAAGACTACCTATCATGCTTCTATACAATTTAATATCAACATTTTTACCTTGGTCATCCTTATCAAGCTTGGTGGTAGTTGCTATGGGAGTGTTGCAAACCTTTGAGTCTTCAAGTCCAAACTTCTTTACGAGTTCCTTTGCATATTTGGCTTGATATATGAAGTTCCCATCTTGCAATTGCTTGATTTGGAGTCCAAGAAAGAAATTAAGCTCACCCATTGAGGACATTTCAAACTCACATTGCATAACCTTTTCAAATTCCTTGCATAAAAACTCATTAGTAGAACCAAAAATTATATCATCAACATAAATTTGCACAATTAAAATGTCATTATCAACATGCTTAGTGAATAGTGTTGTATCTACTTTGCCTTTAATAAAATCATTTGAAATGAGAAAACTAGAAAGCCTTTCATACCAAGCTCTTGGAGCTTGTTTCAATCCATACAAAGCTTTATCAAGTTTAAAAACAAATTCGGGATGAATATGATCAACAAAACCGGGAGGTTGTTCAACATAAACTTCTTCATTAATAAAACCATTTAAAAATGCACTTTTCACATCCATTTGAAAAAGTTTAAAATTTTTGAAAGATGCAAAAGCTAGTGTCATCCGTATGGCTTCAAGCCGTGCTACGGATGCAAAGGTCTCCTCAAAGTCAATTCCCTCAACTTGAGTGTAACCTTGGGCCACTAACCTAGCCTTATTCCTAATCACATTTCCGGACTCATCCAACTTGTTTCTAAAGATCCACTTAGTACCAATTATTGGTCTATCGTGGGGCCTAGGAACAAGGTGCCAAACTTGGTTGCGCTCAAATTGATTGAGTTCCTCTTGCATGGCTAGCAACCAATATGAGTCCGCCTCGGCTTCGAGGATGCTTTTGGGTTCAAAATGAGAAATGAAAGCAAAGTTACCACATAGGTCATGGAGTTTGGAGCGAGTTGTTACCCCTTTAGATGCATCACCTAAGATGAGCTCCTTGGGATGATTTGTGGCGTATCTCCAAGCTTTAGGAAGCGGTTGTGAGCTTTCCTCTTTATCCTCTTGAACGTCACCAATTGGTTCTTTCTTATCATCTTGAGCGGGTGAGTCCTTCAAGGATAGTCTCTCCATGTCTTCACCTAATGGTTCAATCTCTACAACATTCTCAACAAACACATTAGATTCTTCAAATTTAACATGCATGGATTCTTCAATGGTAAGGAAGATCTATTGAATACTCTATAAGCTTTACTAGTAGTAGAGTATCCAACAAAGATAGCTTCATAAGCCTTAGCATCAAATTTACCCAAGTTATCTTTAGTGTTCAAAACAAAACACTTGCATCCAAAACTTTGAAATATGAAACATTAGGTTTTCTAGAATGATACATTTCAAAAGATGTTTTGGAAGAATTTTTACATAAATAAATACGATTTGAAATATAGCATGCGGTGTTTACGGCCTCGGCCCATAGATATTGAGGGAGGTCATACTCATTTATCATTGTCCTAGCCATCTCTTGAAGTGTTCTATTTTTCCTTTCTACAACTCCATTTTGTTATGGAGTTCTAGGACAAGACATTTCATGCTTAATTCCCTTTTCATCACAATAAGTCATGAAGAGTTGGTTAACAAACTCACCACCTCTATCACTCCTTATTCTCAAAATCGAAAAACCCTTTTCTTTTTCAACTCTTTTTCGAAAAATCTTAAAATGAGAAAAAGTTTGATCTTTGTGTTCCAAGAAGAACACCCAAGTGAAACGGGAAAAATTATCAACTAAAACAAATGCAAATCTACTACCATTTAAGCTTTTAGTTTTAGTTGGTCCAAAAAAATCCATATGAATTAATTCTAAAGGCCTAGTTGACATGATATCCTTGATTAGTTTGAAGGAAGACTTGGTTTGTTTCCAAGTTGGCACGCACCACAAATGCGGTCTTTCTCAAACTTCAAGCAAGGTATACCCTTCACCAATTCCTTTGAATTAATCCTAAAAAGATGGTCAAAAGATGCATGTCCTAATCTTCTATGCCAAAGCCAAGAATTTTCATCAAAAGCATTTAAGCATTTTGTAGAACATTCCACATTAAGCATGTCAATGATATAAACATTATCATCACGAAAACCGGTAAGAATACAATCATTGGATTTAATATCAAAAATCTTGCAAGAGGTATCATCAAAAACAACTTTAAGACCACGGTCACAAAATTGACTAATGCTAAGCAAATTATGTTTCAAACCATCAACAAGTACAACATTTTCTATAATGGGAGATGCACCAATTTGAATGTTACCTATACCGATGATAGTGCCTTTGGAGTCATCCCCGAAGGTGACGGAGCCACCTTCCCGTACCTTGATAGGGTTGTAAAGTTATTGATGTCCCACGTCATGTGTCTTGAACAACCACTATCAAGGTACCACCGCTCCCTACGTCTTGGAGCCTTGGTGTGTACCTACATCAAATAATTTAGGACTTGATTTTGGTACCCACATTTTCTTGGGTCCTAAAGAGTTAATCTCATTAACCAAACAAGATTATTTGACCTATTTACTTGGTCATAACAAAATTTAGCTAAATGTCCATTTTTACCACAATATGTGCATCTATATACTCTACCATATTTAAAAGCATAGTGAGTGTGTGATTTGTGAGCATGAGAGTTGTGAGCATGAAAAGATTTAGCATGAGAAGTGTTATGTGTAGTGTGAGCATGTGAATTTTTAACATGAGAGGTGTGCTTTTTGAAAAACTTTTCTTCAAGTTTCTTAGTGTTAAAAGCACAATCTTTCAAAACATTTTCAAAGTCAACCATTTTAGTTCTTAGAGAAGAAATTTCTTTTTCATCAACAATTAGAGATTTTCCCTTACAAGAAACCTTGTAGGCATTAAACTCATTTTGAATAGAAATAAGATTAGAAGAAATATCATCCTTTTCTTTAGAAACCATAGCAAGTTGATTTTTAAGAAAAGCAACTTCTTTTTGCAATTTAAAACATTCAATCTTCTTATTATCATAAGTTTCGGAAAGTTCAACAAAAGCATGAACAAGAACTTCCTTACTTAATTCATCATCTTCATCATCAAGAGGTTGAGGGGTTACCTTTGGTGTGTTTGCCATGAAACACATATTCGCTATATCCGCCTCTTCCTCGGACTCGCTTTCCGAATCCCAAGTTGCCTTGTATGCTTTCTTTTCTTCCGATTTCTTTGGTTTGAAGGAGGAGGTCATCTTCTTCTTGAACTCCGGGCAATCCGCCATGATATGTCCGGGTTTTCAGCAATTATAGCATATAATTCTCCTCTCCTCTTTGCCTTCAAATTTCTTTCGGAAGTTGAGCTTGTTCCTCCGGTACATTCTCTTGACATTTCGCACAAGAAGGGATAGCTCCTCATCTTCTTCGTCATCTTCTTCATCTTCCTCAAGAGTGGATGAGGACTTGAATGCTATGGACTTCTTCTTTGGTGGAGCGGCCTCTTCTCTTGCTTTCTTTTCCATCTCATGGGTCTTTAAGTTCCCAATGAGACTAATGAGGTCCATCTCGTCCTTGTCGTTTAATTCTTTCAAGGTGTGGCCTTTATCTCCCATGAAGAAGGAAGAGCCCGAATCACTTTTCGCACCTTTTGATCGTTGGAGATATCATCACCTAAAGAAGAAAGACCATTGGTGATTTTAGTAAAACGAGTAATCATACAATCAATAGATTCATCATCAATCATTTTAAAAGACTCATATTGGGACCTCAAGAGATCTATCTTGGCTCTCTTGACTTGTGAAGTCCCTTCGTGTGTGACCAAAAGATGTTGCCAAATCTCATAAGCGGATTGGCAATGAATTACCCGTGTAAGGTCATCCTCATTCAAGGCGGTTAATAGGGAGTTTTGGGCCTTGGAGTTAGCCTCATATTCTCTAAAGTTGAAGTCGGTCCATGTGCTCTCATCACTATCGGGTGCTACATAGGGTTTGGTCAAGGATTTTGCTACTAAGCTACCTAAAGATTGCAAAAAGATAGTCATCCTAACCTTTCAAATAGGAAATTTAGTCCATCAAATTTAGGAGGGGTTTTGATGTTATCGGCCATGTTTACTAGTGATGAATGAATGAATGAAAATGTTGATTAGCAAATTTTAAAGATCTGTCTATGGATGTTAAGCCAAAACCTAGAGTCCAAGCTCTGATACCAATTGAAAATCACCTAGAGGGGGGTGAATAGGTGATAATACTAATCAATGTACAAATTAAAAATATGATGCAACAATCGCCCAAAACAAGACTAAGAGCTGAATGCCCCGTGAAGGGTTCTGAACTCCTTCCTCCTGATTCCTCGTGAAAATGAGTTGGAGGTGCGCAATGCAACCTTGTTGTATGGGACTATGATTGACAGGATGAATGAAAACAAATGAATCTTGCAATGAAGATAGAGAGCAAGTAATAAGAGCAACGAAAGTAAAGTAAGAATCAAGTGCAAGTAAACCAAACGCAAACACCAAAATTTGTTATCGAGGTTCGAGCACCCAGCTCTACTTTCCCACCTTCCCCAGAAGGATTCCAACCACTTCCACTATCACAAAGATGTTACAATCCATCGGAGTACCCAACTCCACAATTTCAAGTACAAGTTCTCTCTTGGTAGTCAAAAGACCACAAACTTTCTCTTTCAAAATTCTCTTCCCTTACAAAGGTCCTTAGAGAACAATGAGTAGGAATGAAGCTCTTGTGTGCAAGGAGAAAAGAAAATGAAATCAGAGAATTCTTGAAAGCACTTCAGAAAATGAGAGAGAATTTCAGCACAAAAACCAAGAAACTAAGTCTTTTTGAAAGCCTTAAACTTGTGAAAATTTTTGATAATTTTTTCTTGTTCCAAACTCTCCCTAAACACCCCTATTTATAGGAGAGGGCTAGGGTTTAAAGTTAAACATTTTAAAGGCTAATCAGAAGGTA
Source organism: Agave tequilana (assembly GCA_038442645.1). Lineage (NCBI taxonomy): Eukaryota > Viridiplantae > Streptophyta > Magnoliopsida > Asparagales > Asparagaceae > Agave > Agave tequilana. Next base: position 91,844 of record JAVJIF010007983.1, read on the forward strand.
TTAAAACCAAAACATGTCACCTAAACACACTTAAGTGAGAAAAGAACAAAAATAAATCAGATCAGAAGACTAGCCGTTACTGTTCAAACGGCTAGTCCGGTCGACCGCCCGGTCGACCGCTAGTTTAAACAATATAGCCGTTGCAGGCTGACGGTCGACCGGCCGGTCGACCGAAACAAACAGAGAGCAGGGTCTTGCAGGCAGGCTGGTCTCGGTCGACCATCACGGTCGACCGTGCAACGTGCACACTGATACGTGCATCTGCCAGAACCACGGTCGACTCGGGCGGTCGACCGGCAAAGCCTGACATAGGCACGGTCGACTGGGGCGGTCGACCAGCTCAAGCCAAAAATCATTTTTCAAACAGAATTTTGAGGAGATAAATATTTTTATCAAAAGATGTTTTAAATAGAAATAAGTATAAAACATAAATATGAATTTGTAGGCAGAGGATTTTGTATCACAATATTTTTGCATAATTTATATGAAATAAATTTAGAAATAATATGTGCGCAAAAATGTGTGTGATGGAGCTTCAAACCTATTCACTATTCTTTAACAAAATTCTAAACTAAAACAATCTAATAAATTATCTTGAGCAATCTTGAAGTCTTGAGCCAAGCTACGCCTTGCTAGAGCCTTTACTTCTATGTTCCTTCTATGATGTCCAATATGCCTTCTTTACTTCATGAACCTAGAAATTCTTGCAATAGCTAAGCAATGGCCTCCAACTATGGTACAAACCTGAAACTTATCTTAACAAACTAATTAGTACCATATAGCTCATATTTGGTTTGTTATCATCAAAACTCTAAATAAGTGGAGAGTGTAACCTTATGGGCCAACAAGGGGAACTAAGAATGATCAATACGGATCCACATCATTAGCAGGAAAAAGGTCTTGAACCTATCCCTACACCTCAGGGAGAAATTATATGGGTTCATCCTGACCTTGTGGATGGCCAACAGTGGACTACTGTTACCAATAGAAAGTCCAAACGTAAGGCGAAAGCTTCGTCCTGTAATATGGTATGCGCTTTTTCCCGGGAAGTAGAAACTGATGTTTCATTACTAACTAATTCGGAAGAGGAAATAATCATCCTTGCTACAGAGCTCAATAAACTGCTAGAGGCAGAAACTCGTTCGGGTCAGTCGTATTAAAAGAAGTACGATGAGATAGTGGCAAGCCCTCCTAAACCTACTGCAGAGCCAACCAAGCCCTCCGTGGAGCAACCTGTGGAGAAGCAGAAAGAATTTTAATTTTTCAAGGCTATCCCAAAGAAGAATGTGGAAGGATCTCCAACACCTTACCGCTTTGACGTCCTGGCCCAACTGGCTAATATCCCGGTCAGAATCACCCTTTACGAGCTCCTGAGATTATCAAAGTCAACAAGAGAAGCTCTGTGGGAAGCCTTAGCTGACGCTGAACTCTTCATGGCCCAGATCCCAGCTGGACCACAGGAGGAAGATGAAGAGGATTACCTCCATGCCTCTAATGCCCCTGCATCACCTTCATGCCAGATGACATGCAGGTCAAGGGGAAACATGATCGGCCCCTGTATTTTACATGGTACATTGGATCATCTAAAGTGAGCCGCATTCAGGTAGATCCAGGATCCGCATTGAGCATCATGCCTTGCCGGCTCATGCAGCACTTAGGAATTCCCACCTACCAATTGAGCGCTACCCAAACTACCATCTATAGTTTCAACACCAATGGTATGTGCCCAATGGGGAAGATCAAGCTCAAATGCCAGATTGAGGATCTAAGATCTGAAGTGACATGCTATGTAATTGACGCCAACACTTCGTACAAATTGCTGCTCGGGCGACCGTAGATTCATCGTAATTCTATCGTCCCCTCCACTCTCCATCAAGTCATGAAGTACATCGATGAAAGTGGAAAAGTCCGAACATTGAATGCCGAAAGGCATCCGTTCAAGGGAGCAGAGAACTATTTCACAGATTCTCTACTATACTAGGATTCTCTGGAGATGAATGAAAATTCACAACCAGAGGAACCAGACTCTAGTAATGAAACTGACACTGAGTCAGAGGCAGAAGAAGAGTGCATGTGGGAATTAAATCTACTTGTAATGAGCATTAATAAGCTCGATGTTAATAACACCGCCGAAGATGTAGGCGAGTGTATATTAATGAAGAGTTGAATTTGGCTTACTTTTCTGTGTTTGCTTCTGATTCAGTGCCATCAGACACTAGTACCGAGTTGGATAATGACCCCTGGCGGCAATGGATGCTCTAACATCATTGTATGTACCAATGAAGTCATCCCTCAAAACGTACCAAGATGTCGGTGATGTGCAAGAATCAGTATTCATGGTCCCAGTAAGACGCAGAGGCCAAAATCAATTCTTTTCGGAAGAATTAAGTCCGAATTGATGTCTCGTGAAGACTCAGAAAGTGAGAACGAATCCCCCAGTTCTCTTATTATGAGCCAAATGTACTCAGAATGATGCAAAGCATGGGGTTTGATCTAACAAATGTTTCTGGTTTGAACTTCGACAAAGGAAGAAGAACACTACTTCGATCTTTCGTTCCGAAAGGGAAGACCCCTGATTATTATCATCAAACTCACAGGGGGTTGGGCTATGTGTCAACTCTGATCCCATCAGTCTCTGAGTCTGAAGAGTTATTACACCATAATTATTCATCGGGCACGTCATCGTGGGAGTCGGATGTTAGTGTCGGCAACGTCTTTGGAGAACTTTCAGTAAACATAGTTTCAATAAGCCACCTGGAAGACGGAGATGAAGAAATGATCCAGTCTGATACAGACCCTTAGATCAAATACCTAAGCACTCTCTGGGATATTCACTTCGAACAACACGAACCACCCACGGAAGATAAGGTCACACAAATTAATCTGGGAGATGAGCTAATTCTAAGTCCATCTTTATAACTGAAAGCCTATCACCCTCCGAGAAAGAAAATTTAATATCTCTTGTGCGGGAATATATAGATGTTTTCACTTGAAATTATGAGGACATGCCTGGGCTTAAACCTCGAGTGGATATGCATCACCTCAATATTAATTCGGACGCGAAACCAGTCAAACAACAGCAGCGACAGTTCCATCCAGAAATAATAGAAGTAATCAGTCAGAAGTCAAAAAGCTTATAGATTCTAGCTTCATTAGGGAGGAGCAACACCCTGATTGGATAGCCAATATCATCCCCATTACCAAGAAAAATGGGAAAATTCAGATTTGCATTGATTTTCGTGATCTAAATTAGGCCTGTCCCAATGATGAATTCCCTCTCCCAATCACGGATATCATGATTGACAATATGTGTGGGTTTAAACGAATGTCCTTTATGGATGGATTCTCAGGGTACAATCAAATTAAAATGTACCCTGATGATGAAAAGCATACTTTTTTCAGAACACCACTGGGGGTATATTGCTATACTATCATGCCCTTCGGACTGAAGAACGCGGGGGCAACATATCAAAGGGCTATGAATGCAATTTTTTATGAGCACATGCGTAAAATAGTAGAATGCTACGCCAATGATATTGCAGTAAAAAGCCGCGTGAAGGGCGACCACATAGCAGACCTGAAGACAGTTTTTGAAATCATGTGGGCACATCAGTTGAAGATGAACCCCACCAAATCTTTTCTAGGGGTAGCCAGCGGTAAATTCCTAGGATTTATTGTGACATCCAAAGGAATCCACCTCGATTCAGAGAAAGTCCGTGCCGTCCAAGAGATGCAACCTTCGAGAAATCTCAGGGAGCTTAGAGGATTGCAAGGGCGACTAGCGTACATCCAGAGGTTTATCTCAAATCTTTCCAGAAGATGCCAACCCTTCACCAAATTAATGAAGAAGGGCATCTCATTCATCTGGGACGATGCTCGCCAACAAGCGTTCGAGGAAATCAAATGATTCCTCACGCAACCACCCGTCCTTACAGCTCCAGTTTCAGGAAAACCTTTCCTGATATACGTTCGAGTGATGGATCATTCCTTAGGTGCTTTACCAGCCTACAATAATGATCTGGGACATGAGCAGGCAATGTACTATCTGAGCAGAACCATGATCGGAGCCGAACATCGGTATAACCCGTTCGAAAAGGAATGTTTAGCATTGGTGTTCGCTGTCCAGAAAATGCGACACTACTTGATGGGCCAAACTATAAATGTTATATCAAAAGTTAACCCTTTGAGTTTGCTCATGACAAAGCCATCGTTGCTAAATGGTCGACTAGCAAAATGAGCCATACTGCTCTCCCAATATGAGATGTGCTTTCTACCACAAAAAATCGTGAAGGGACAAGTGGTGGCAGATTTCCTGGCTGAACATCCAGATCCGAGAGCGACCGAACTTTATAAGGATCTCCCAGACGAGGTCGCTGAAGTTTGTCTGACCCAGACATCTTTCGAAGGACAGATGTGGCAACTCTTCTTCGACGGTGCATCTAGAAGAGGTCTGCAAGGACATGTCAAAGCAGGAGTAGGGGTAGAATTGTCTCCCCACAGAACTACGTGATCCCACATACATTCTCATTAACCGAGCCATGCTCCAATAATGTAGCGGAATACAATGGCCTCTTGATTGGAATGCAAATCGCCGATGAGATTAGCGTTAAAAATCTCGAAGCATACGGTGACTATAAACTCATCGTTAACCAAGTTCGTGGGGAGTACGATGTCAGACATGAAGACTTAGTATCCTATTACAACATAACTATTCACATGGCCGAGAGATTTAGAAACTTTTAGATCGACCATACACCTCGCCAGCAAAATATGCACGCAGATGCATTGGCATCTCTCGCTGCCTCTTTAGTCCTTCCAGCTGGAGTAGTAGAGAAAATACTTATCTACAACCATGACTTGTATTGTCCAAGAACCGCTTTTGAAGATTACCAAAAGCCGACAGGAGACTGTCAAGCCAAAGAAGCTTTAAAGACTTCAACAGGTCCAGAACTCAGGGATTGCTGATTCCCGTACATCGACTATGCATTGTATAACATCCTTCCTGATGATCCCAAAGAGGCGGCTGTCATTAGAAGGAAAGCCTCAAATTCTACTATAATGCGATCACGCGAACACTGTATCGCCGATTGCATGATGGGATCCTCCTCCGCTGTTTGTGACAAAGGGAGGTGTTGACACTTAAAAAAGACAAGATTCTTACTGGCCTGAACAATGTCTAAACTTGTTGACATTTACAAAAGACGAGTGACAGACAAGCTGATGACCAGTTTTCACCCATCTCCGAAGGACAAGGAAGCAACTTGGACTCCACTGATCCAGTCAAGCAGATAATAAGCCTGGATTGTCTCTGAACAGACCCAACAGGTCTAAGATGCTAACACTTAGCATCACATGAGCCCAAAGGGATAGCCTCACCTGAGAGGCTAAAATCATCCAACTTCACCTTGAAGCCATTCACAGCTCCGCCAGGAAGCTAACTTATAACTTCGCCTGAATTGCTGAAGCGCAACTCCGTAGAGAGAGTTAGCTCCGCCTGAAGCCACACGCAACTGCGCAGAAAGGGTATGTAGTAGCTTCGCCACAGACGACATCTAGCTTCGCCGAAGAGCTTTCTTCTGACTTCGCCAGATACTGCCTCCAGCTCCGCTGTGAGTTCAAAGCAGACAGCGCTGCTGTTGGTCTGCCATGGTCAACCTTTGACCAATCAAATCTCTAAATGAGATCAGATCTAATCGGGATCAAGATCAAATCCAATCAAGATCAAATCTGAGATCAAATTTGGCAGTTGATTGCCACAATCTCTTGACTCTTCTAAAACGAGTAAGAGTATCAGGAGAGATCTTTTAATTATACGGAAAGAATCAAAACGGATCAGGAGGATCAACCGACCTGCCATTTCTAGCTTCGCAGAAGCTGATCCTAGCCTCGCAGCAAGGCTACTTTCCAGATTTAAACAGATTTGATTCAATCTGTTTCTATACTTTTAAGGGACAAGTATACCCTTGCTCTCCTTATAAATAGCCCACCAGGGGCACAAGGAGGACAGACCAGGGACATGCGCAAGAGACCCCCGGTAAAGAGAGAGAGGACTCCATAAGCAGAGACTTCTTCACGATACACCACGTGCACAAGAATTCAGAGATTTTTAGAGAATTGCTTCTCTATTCAGGGTGCTGATACCCTAATACTTTCTTCTTAAGGGATCTCCGGAACCAGGCGAGAAGGAATTCCTAATTGAAGGCGATTTTGAGAAGCAGAAAGAGGGTTCTACCAACCTTCTGTTCTCTGATTCTCCAAACCAGGCGAAAGGGAATCTCATCGCTCGCATCGTCAGAGGGAGAAAGTGGTCGCGCGCTAACCAGACTCCTATCGGCACACTTCTCCAGAATCTCTGAGGAGATCTACTTGTAATCTTTTAGAATACTTGTAATTTAGCTCCTCAACTTTTTATTGTAAGTTTTTCCCTTTGCAAATCAATGGAAAACAAGGTGACGACTCCGTGAGGATTGAATTCTCCACTACCGAGAATCAAGTATCGCAATGCGACGAACAGACCTACAGGTCTAACTCTGAATTCAGAAAAGCCGGTGCAGCCAGAGCCTCTGTGGCTAAATCTTCAAGGAAAGTCTCTGCGGAGACGGATAAGGCTATCTGTGAGCCTACTGCGGTTCTCTGGCGCAACAAGGAAGCACGCCCGCAGTCTAAGTCCTTCACTTTCGAGAACCTTGTCGTTCACTTTGACCAGGAAAAATTTGAAGAAGTCCTCTCTGGGGGTGGTCTAATGCTTCATGCACGAAAGCATAGGAAGGTCTCCATGGCTAAGGTTTTAGAACAGAAACCAGAAGCAGAATTCTGCGAACACCTTCAGCCTCGCGTGTGGCTTGTCAGGTTCCTTGCGAACCTAAGTATCCTCTGCCAAAGCAGATGTGGAGGCCAAACAGAAGGCTCTGGGCAAAGCCTTAGGCGTAGCTATGCCAGAAGTGCGTCTCTCGCGCGAAGAAAAAGGCAAGATGTCTGCCTGCTCCAACAATGCTGCTAGCCACGAAGATACAAGGGTGACAGTACCTTCGCCCAATTCAAGATCAGTAGCGCCTCGCGCCAGCCTCGTTCTCACGAGCGAAGCTACTGTACCACAGCGTACGCGCGGCGTCCATAGCCGCGAACCCAAGTCAAAGCACAACAGCGTGCTTCGTTCGCTCTTCGCAGCGGAGTTAAGGGATCGTCCCTAAGTGCTGATAGCGTTTGTAACACCTCGATTCTTAAAATCTTGATCTAAATATTCTAATCCGTGATTTATAAGATTATACGGGATTATCTGAGGTGATCATTGAATTAATCCAGTGTAAAAGTGAAATTTTAGAAACTTTGAGGGTATTCTGGTTGTAACATCTGGGATATTAAATCCTGCCTTAATATTATAATCTTTGATTATTAAGTTTATATAGAATATTCAGAAACTATGTATTGATTAAATTGTGTGATATTGAATTTTAAATTTGTTTCGGGAGAATTATAAGTGACATGAAATTCACACATGTAATATGTGAATAATTATATTTGGTGAATAGTAGTATGACTTAAATAGATGCATAGATATGTATATAGTAAAACCCACAAGCATATATGGAATTATACAATTATACAAATTTCATTTGTATGAATAAAGGACACTACAAATTAACCACTAATTAAATGTCATTAATTAAGAGGTTAGTGGGATGACATGAGTCAAGAGAGATGGAAGGCTAGGATGGGACTGATTTGGTGATGGAGAGATGAAAGGCTGAGATTTGATTGAGATTGATGAAGTAGAGGTGGCAATTGGAGAAGATATTAGCATGACACATGGGCTGATGTTAATTTAAAATGTGTTAAGTATAAAAAAAAAAATGAAGAGCCCCATCCTCATCCTCACCATTCTCAACAGTTCAGGGAAAAGGAAAACCCAAAGCTCTCCTCAAAATCCTTTTGAACTGAAAGTGATACCCACAAAATCCTTTCAGAAATCTAAATCAATTACAAAATCCTTCTCTCCTCAAGCTGGATCATCCCTTTCCCCACTCTCTATCTCCCCTCCGGCCAGGCGGAGCTGCACCTGCATGGGCGGCGCAGCCAGACCGGCCGGTGGGTTTTAGATGGCTGCGCTGCCGGCGTAGCTGCTGCTAGCAGCAAGCTGCTGCTGGGGCAGCAGCAGCTGCAGCTGGTTGCAGCTGCTGCTGGCTGTTGCTGGCGAGGCGTGGCATTGTCGGCTTGGCGAGCAGAATTCGGGGAGAAATGGGGAGGCGCAACGTGGGTTAAGCTCGACTGATCGGAGATAAGGTGAGGGAGTTCTCTGATCAAATTTATTTCGAATTTTCTATTTTTGTTTTGTTGGGAATATCATAAATTCAATTAAGCTTATTGTCTCAAATTCCTTTCAATATTAGATCCATGAGAATCCACCCTAAGGTGATGAATCCATGCTAAATTTTGACTCAATTATGCTAAATTTTGGGAAAGGCACAGAGTTGTACTATCATGGGACATTTTGTATCTTATAAGACACGTCAAATAATTCTAAACGATGGGGAACATATAGCATGACTCTGTTATTGGAGAACTAAATTTTTTTGAATTAAACCGTGAAGATCAATGAAGGCTAGTACTTTTGCTCAGGTAATTTAATAAAAATATGAAGATGACATTTACCACATACATTCTAACTATGATTTAGATGACTGTTTTAGTACTTCAGTTGGTATTGTGACTCACAGATATACTTGCCGAATTTCTGTTTGTTAGACCTGTTACCACTTTATCTATGTTATATCTTACTATAGGAGGTTGTTGAAGTTCGACCTTTGGATAACCTTAATAAACTGCATGATTCGGTAGTGGGTCTTTGTTACTCGCCAATTTATCTTGATCCTCTTTATTTTGTTCTCTCCCTTAATTTATGGGGAATATTATAGGATAGTTGGTGTTTCAAGAATATGAAAATAAAATAGTTCTTTTGTAATGCTTTAAATGATCAAAGTATGATGTTGAGTTACAAATGATGATTTGTCACACCTTATGTTAGGTCATATCGAATAAATCTTGGACTTCTGAGTCATGTTTTACTACTAGTTATCTACCATAGAACTTGTTCCTTTTTGCCCAACTCCTACATATGTATTTTTTTTAAGGTAGTTAAAGAATATTTTGAATACAGAAACTATGGGCACTCTCAGGAGGCGTTGTGTCCTAAGATTTGAAGGCTTATGTAGTTAAGATCTTTTAGATTAGAAATTCAGAGACCAATATAATCGCTTGTTGATATAAGTTTGGATACTGCCATACGAGAGACTGTCTATAAGTTGGACCGGGGAATTTAGACTCTACAGGGTGACATAATAGGAGAGATGGTGTTCACACCACTGTATTGTCCTGTTATCAGTAGGTTCCATGGGTGGATTTATGAATCAAAAATATAAGTGTCTCACATCAGGTGTGTTGGGGATGAGAACTCAAATTTTGACTTTATTCGGGGTACCGATATGAGAATGTTCGGCAGGGTGTATCTGAATTTATTCTCACAAAATTAGAAGTTGAATATCACATTGTGTCAAGTACCGCTTCAATGGGCTTTCAATCAATGATCAATAAAGTAAAGGTTTATTGAAAATAGAAAGATCTATTACGTAAGGTCTTGAATTCAGCAGGCCATCTAGGTTATGCCTTAATAACATGTTATTTAGAGAAAAAAAAAACCTCGTTGTAAACGAACGCTAATACATTTTATATCTACATTTCTAGAGTATAAATTATTACGTGTACCACTAGAGATTTTCTGAGTATTTTGAATTTTCTCAGTATCTTGTGATGATAACTTATAGACTTGCAGTTCACTTTAAGAAGTAGATCTTTATGAATGTTACCCCGTGTGTGGAAGTAAAAGACATAAAGAATATATTGGTCGGGTCATGATTAAGCTTGAGATAGCTTGACTCGCCACTAATTAGCGAAATGTGAGAGTCTCGGTATTCCCTGCGAAACGTTTAATTGTTGAATCCTAATCCTTCAAAGTTTTAGTCCACTGATTATTTGATTAGGAATTAGCAACCCGAAGTTGACTAGTTTTCTATTGCACGAACTATAATTTTCTTGTGAAACGAAACTTTGTAAAATACTTTATTTTATTTTACCCAACTTAGTTCTGGAGTGTGACAGAACTGAGATCAGCATGACCACCTAAAATTTGAGTGTGTAAGGGTACTCGTAAGGTACACCAATATTCTTGACTTTGGACATATTCGTATCAATAGAATAAAATTATGTAGTAAAACTGATGTTATCCTGTTGTGAGAACAAATAGTCCCCAGTAGTCTACCTTATAATTCTGTGGATCTCTCAGCCTCAAGATGTGCCTTGTAGCTTTTAAGTGGTTCATCAGTTTTGATTTCTGATGTTAATCTCACTTGTCAACTTTCAACCAATAAGTATTTACCTGAAGGCAATGGAATAAGGTCCCCATTACCACATTACAATGCATCTTAATTATCTTACATGACACTGGATTAGTTTAAATCTAATAAGGTTTCTTTAATGAAATTAAGCTTCATGCTAGAATAAACAGAAGATAAAAGAACGAGTTAGTTGTACTAATTGTAGTAGCTCACTAATTGAAGATTATATCGTAAGCTTGGAAATCAGGATTTGAACCCCCCATATAAGTTCTACGATTTATATTCCTAAGTTGAATCGAATAATGAACTCGGTGATTGTCTATAAATCCGTAACGGACTTACCAAGACCAAAGAATCGATTAATTCTTGATAAGTTAAGAATTTAATGCAGAACTTGATAGTTGATTAATAACTTGAGAATTTAACTTAAACTAGTGAGTATTATACTATTTTATCATAAGTAACAATTTTGATGAAATGAAATTTGGATATTACTTAAATGTACCTTATTAGACTATCTATAATTAATAGTCATGCAAAATCTAAGGACATGGATTGGTAGTTCAGTCAACTCCATTAACCAAATACCTGATATACGAATAAGAATCATAACTAGTCAACGGAACTAATCATTTGACCTAGGATGGACATTGAGAATGTAATTAATTGTTTGATATACGTTGAATGAATGATAAATGTAAATGGTATTTATGTCGGGATGCGTGTATATAATGAATAGTTACACGAACTTGAACGTGTGCTGCATATCAATCACATGTTGGTGATTGGAAAGAAATACATCACAACGCTACTGACATTGTATATGTTGCCTTGTTAACTGATGAGTATGTGATGTTGTGTGTGCATATCATACTATTTTTTTTATGCATAGGAGGAAGGGGCCGGGCGGGAGCCGGTGGGAGGGGGAAGACGGTGTTATTGCATTATATACATATATCTGGAGGAAGGGACCCGTATTGCATGGGCGGAGTGCGAAGACGGTGATATATCTATATATCCGGAGGAAGGGACCCGTATTGCACGGGCGGAGTGCGAAGACGGTGCTATATATCATATTGGGAGGAAGGGACCCGTATTGCACGGGCGGAGTGCGAAGACGGTGCTATGATATACATATATTTGCATCTCTATAAATGATTGAGAATGAATGGCTATGTGTGATACATATGTGTGTGTGACACTAGGGGTATGTTGGATCGTATATGATAATGAAAACATCAGAATATAGATTTAGCTGATTGAAATGAAATACTGTAAATTGTGTAAAAGTATACAGGTTAATCCATGCATTACTTGGAGTGTGATGCGATATTGTATTATGAGAAGTATGATATGATTATATGTTATTTAAGTATGTTTTGTGATGCATGTGTTATCTGAACGCATGCACTATATATAAGATGGTGGGTGTGTGATTGGCGCGTCCGTGCTTGATATCTGAAATACGTATGTGGTACATACTATGAATACTTAAGAAAATTTTGATGATAAACTAAAATCGCCAAGTTATTATTTTACAGAGCTTATAAACCTTGTATCGTGTGGCATAGAGTACAGAGGAATGTCATAAGAAATGTAGGACCAAAAGAGTCGGGCCGTCCCCGAAGATTTTGGAGCCCAATTGTTCATCATATGTTATTGATTCTCTGTTTCTCTTATTCATCCAGATTTGCTCTATTACTCGAAGAATCATGCTTATTATTGATTTTATTCATCGTCCTCTGATTTTCTTCTTTATCTCCTCACTGAGCTGTTGAGCTCACCCCCCCCACCCCACAGATTATTATTTTTTTTTCAGGTCATGGTGAGGCGAAGACTTAATGTAAGCTTTCAAGCGCCTTGTTGGAAATCCTGTTATAGTTGTACTTAGTGTGATTGTAATTTAGTTCTCATTGTATATGTTCATTATCCCATTTGACGTGTACTTATAGCAAGTGTTGGTGTTGAATAGATGGATAGTCTGAATCCATGTATTGTATGGAGACATGAGTTGGGTTATAAGCATGATGAGTTAGAGTTGTAGATGGTTGGGCATTATTATGTGGATGCCGAGAGGGTTGCTCTCGAGCACTTAACTATTGAGTTTTCATATAAAGAGGCCGTGTGAGCCGAATTATATTGTGATTGCGTGGGCGATTGTTGGGTTAGTTTATATGCTTGGATTGAAGATAAGTAGGCTGATGTTGGCCGAAATTATTGTGATATGAAATATTTTTTGGACATTCAGTATTTACAAAGGAGGTGCTGCTAAAATTTTCAGGAATATTGGAGATGAGTATGATAATCTGTTAATCAATAGAGTTGTTTATGTAAATTGAGAGCATTAGAAATCTGGGACCGTTACAGTTGGTATCAGAGCATAGGATATGGAATGAGGATAAGCTTAGAATAAATAGTAGAAAGAGTATTGGATTGATAGGGCTGATTGTTATGATTCATATGCATGGTTATGTTTTGTATGTATGTGAAAATATTGTTTGATATGATTGGTTTAGGGGGGGTAGGAGTTCTTACGTGTATGATTAATCTTGAAGCGCGAGATATTTGGTCACTACCTTATGTTCGGATTATGGTACCCACTGTCATAATTCGGATGTGTTCGGCTGAGGGTGTGGGCCCTCAGTATGAGCAGCCAGTGGTATGGGACACTGGAGTAAGGGAATGATTATAATATCAAGCGAGTCAAGATTAAGTCAGATCGTAAGAACATAGTATAGAGTTTGATCGAGAAATAAGAAACTTTGATGAGAAGGATTGAAGAAGATATGATGTTGAAAGAGAAATATGATGATATAAGAAAGAGATGTCATGGTTTTATGCCTATCAAATCCCGATTATACCAAGTTTCGATGACGAAACTTTTGTAAGGAGGGTAGAACTGTAACACCCCGATTCTTAAAATCTTGATCTAAATATTCTAATCCGTGATTTATAAGATTATACGGGATTATCTGAGGTGATCATTGAATTAATCCAGTGTAAAAGTGAAATTTTAGAAACTTTGAGGGTATTCTGGTTGTAACATCTGGGATATTAAATCCTGCTTTAATATTATAATCTTTGATTATTAAGTTTATATAGAATATTCAGAAACTATGTATTGATTAAATTGTGTGATATTGATTTTAATTTTTTTTGGGAGAATTATAAGTGACATGAAATTCACACATGTAATATGTGAATAATTATATTTGGTGAATAGTAGTATGACTTAAATAGATGCATAGATATGTATATAGTCAAACCCACAAGCATATATGGAATTATACAATTATACAAATTTCATTTGTATGAATAAAGGACACTACAAATTAACCGCTAATTAAATGTCATTAATTAAGAGGTTAGTGGGATGACATGAGTCAAGAGAGATGGAAGGCTAGGATGGGATTGATTTGGTGATGGAGAGATGAAAGGCTGAGATTTGATTGAGATTGATGAAGTAGAGGTGGCAATTGGAGAAGATATTAGCATGACACATGGGCTGATGTTAATTTAATATGTGTTAAGTATATAAAAAAAAAAAACTGAAGAGCCCCATCCTCATCCTCCCCATTCTCAACAGTCAGGGAAAAGGAAAACCCAAAGCTCTCCTCAAATCCTTTTGATCTGAAAGTGATACCCACAAAATCCTTCCAGAAATCTAAATCAATTACAAAATCCTTCTCTCCTCAAGCTGGATCGTCCCTTTCCCCCACTCTCTATCTCCCCTTTGGCCAGGCGGAGCTGCACCTGCTTGGGCGGCGCAGCCAGACCGGCCGGTGGGTTTTGGATGGCTGTGCTGCCGGCGCAGCTGCTGCTGGCAGCAAGTTGCTGCTGGGGCAGCAGCAGCTGCTGCTGGTTGCAGCTGCTGCTGGCTGCTGCTGGCAAGGCGTGGCATTGTCGGCTTGGCGAGCAGAATTCGGGGAGAAATGGGGAGGCGCAACGTGGGTTAAGCTCGACTGATCGGAGATAAGGTGAGGGAGTTCTCTGATCAAATTTATTTCAAATTTTCTGTTTTTGTTTTGTTGGGAATGTCATAAATTCAATTAAGCTTATTGTCTCAAATTCCTTTCAATATTAGATCCATGAGAATCCACCCTAAGGTGATGAATCCATGCTAAATTTTGACTCAATTATGCTAAATTTTGGAAAGGCACAGAGTTGTACTATCATGGGACATTTTGTATCTTATAAGACACGTCAAATAATTCTAAACGATGGGGAACATATAGCATAACTCTGTTATTGGAGAACTAAATTTTTTGAATTAAACCGTGAAGATCAATGAAGGCCAGTACTTTTGCTCGGGCAATTTAATAAAAATATGAAGATGACATTTACCACATACATTCTAACTATGATTTAGATGACTGTTTTAGTACTTCAGCTGGTATTGTGACTCACAGATATACTTGCCGAATTTCTGTTTGTTAGACCTGTTACCACTTTATCTATGTTATATCTTACTATGGGAGGTTGTTAAAGTTTGACCTTTGGATAACCTTAATAAACTGCATGATTCGGTAGTGGGTCTTTGTTACTCGCCAATTTATCTTGATCCTCTTTATTTTGTTCTCTCCCTTAATTTATGGGGAATATTATAGGATAGTTGGTGTTTCAAGAATATGAAATAAAATAGTTCTTTTGTAATGCTTTAAATGATCAAAGTATGATGTTGAGTTACAAATGATGATTTGTCACACCTTACGTTAGGTCATACCGAATAAATCCTGGACTTCTGAGTCATGTTTTACTGCTAGTTATCCACTATAGAACTTGTTCCTTTTTGCCCAACTCCTACATATGTATTTTTTTTAAGGTAGTTAAAGAATATTTTGAATACAGAAACTATGGGCACTCTCAGGAGGCATTGTGTGTCCTAAGATTTGAAGGCTTATGTAGTTAAGATCTTTTAGATTAGAAATTCAGAGACCAATATAATCGCTTGTTGATATAAGTTTGGATACTGCCATACGAGAGACTGTCTATAAGTTGGACCGGGGAATTTAGACTCTACAGGGTGACATAATAGGAGAGATGGTGTTCTCACCACTGTATTGTCCTGTTATCAGTAGGTTCCATGGGTGGATTTATGAATCAAAAATATAAGTGTCTCACATCAGGTGTGTTGGGGATGAGAACTCAAATTTTGACTTTATTCGGGGTACCGATATGAGAATGTTCGGCAAGGTGTATCTGAATTTATTCTCACAAAATTAGAAGTTGAATATCACATTGTGTCAAGTACCGCTTCAATGGGCTTTCAATCAATGATCAATAAAGTAAAGGTTTATTGAAAATAGAAAGATCTATTACGTAAGGTCTTGAATTCAGCAGGCCATCTAGGTTATGCCTTAATAACATGTTATTTAGGAAGAAAAAAAAACCTCGTTGTAAACGAACGCTAATACATTTTATATCTACATTTCTAGAGTATAAACTATTACGTGTACCACTAGAGATTTTCTGAGTATTTTGAATTTTCTCAGTATCTTGTGATGACAACTTATAGACTTGCAGTTCACTTTAAGAAGTAGATCTTTATGAATGTTATCCCGTGTGTGGAAGTAAAAGACATCAAGAATATATTGGTCGGGTCATGATTAAACTTGAGATAGCTTGACTCGCCACTAATTAGCGAAATGTGAGAGTCTCGGTATTCCCTGCGAAACGTTTAATTGTTGAATCCTAATCCTTCAAAGTTTTAGTCCACTGATTATTTGATTTAGGAATTAGCAACCCGAAGTTGACTAGTTTTCTATTGCACGAACTATAATTTTCTTGTGAAACGAAACTTTGTAAAATACTTTATTTTATTTTACCCAACTTAGTTCTGGAGTGTGACAGAACTGAGATCAGCACGACCACCTAAAATTTGAGCGTGTAAGGGTACTCGTAAGGTAACACCAATATTCTTGACTTTGGACATATTCGTATCAATAGATTAAAATTATGTAGTAAAACTGATGTTATCCTGTTGTGAGAACAAATCGTCCCCAGTAGTCTACCTTATAATTCTGTGGATCTCTCAGCCTCAAGATGTGCCTTGTAGCTTTTAAGTGGTTCATCAGTTTTGATTTCTGTTGTTAATCTCACTTGTCAACTTTCAACCAATAAGTATTTACCTGAAGGCAATGGAATAAGGTCCCCATTACCAACATTACAATGCATCTTAATTATCTTACATGACACTGGATTAGTTTAAATCTAATAAGGTTTCTTTAATGAAATTAAGCTTCATGCTAGAATAAACAGAAGATAAAGAACGAGTTAGTTGTACTAATTGTAGTAGCTCACTAATTGAAGATTATATCGTAAGCTTGGAAATCAGGATTTGAACCCCCCATATAGGTTCTACGATTTATATTCCTAAGTTGAATCGAATAATGAACTCGGTGATTGTCTATAAATCCGTAACGGACTTACCAAGACCAAAGAATCGATTAATTCTTGATAAGTTAAGAATTTAATGTAGAACTTGATAGTTGATTAATAACTTGAGAATTTAACTTAAACTAGTGAGTATTATACTCTTTTATCATAAGTAACAATTTTGATGAAATGAAATTTGGATATTACTTAAATGTACCTTATTAGACTATCTATAATTAATAGTCATGCAAAATCTAAGGACATGGATTGGTAGTTCAGTCAACTCCATTAACCAAATACTTGATATACGAATAAGAATCATAACTAGTCAACGGAACTAATCATTTGACCTAGGATGGACATTGAGAATGTAATTAATTGTTTGATGTATCGTTGAATGAATGATAAATGTAAATGGTATGTATGTCTGGATGCGTGTATATAATGAATAGTTATACGAACTTGATCGTGTGCTGCATATAAATCACATGTTGGTGATTGGAAAGAAATACATCACAACGCTACTAACATTGTATATGTTGCCTTGTTAACTGATGAGTATGTGATATTGTGTGTGCATATCGTACTATTTTTTTTATGCATAGGAGGAAGGGGCCGGGCGGGAGCCGGTGGGAGGGGGAAGACGGTGTTATTGCATTATATACATATATCCGGAGGAAGGGACCCGTATTGTACGGGCGGAGTGCGAAGACGGTACTATATCTATATATCCGGAGGAAGGGACCCGTATTGCACGGGCGGAGTGCGAAGACGGTGATATGATATACATATATTTGCATTTCTATAAATGATTGAGAATGAATGGCTATGTGTGATGCATATGTGTATGTGACACTAGGGGTATGTTGGATCGTATATGATAATGAAAACATCAGAATGCAGATTTAGCTGATTGAAATGAAATACTGTAAATTGTGTAAAAGTGTACAGGTTAATCCATGCATTACTTGGAGTGTGATGCGATATTGTATTATGAGAAGTATGATATGATTATATGTTATACAAGTATGTTTTGTGATGCATGTGTTATCTGAATGCATGCACTATATATAAGATGGTGGGTGTGTGATTGGCGCGTCCGTGCTTGATATCTGAAATACGTTTGTGATACATACTATGAATACTTAAGAAAATTTTGATGATAAACTAAAATCGCCGAGTTATTATTTTACAGAGCTTATAGACCTTGTAGCGTGTGGCATAGAGTACAGAGGAATGTCATAAGAAATGTAGGACCAAAAGAGTCGGGCCGTCCCCGAAGATTTTGGAGCCCAATTGTTCATCATATGTTATTGATTCTCTGTTTCTCTTATTCATCCAGATTTGCTCTATTACTCGAAGAATCATGCTTATTATTGATTTTATTCATCGTCCTCTGATTTTCTTCTTTATCTCCTCACTGAGCTGTTGAGCTCACCCCCCCCACAGATTATTTTTTTTTTTCAGGTCATGGTGAGGCGAAGACTTAATGTAAGCTTTCATGCGCCTTGTTGGAAATCCTGTTATAGTTGTACTTGGTGTGATTATAATTTAGTTCTCATTGTATATGTTCATTATCCCATTTGAAGTGTACTTATAGCAAGTGTTAGTGTTGAATAGATGGATAGTCTGAATCCATGTATTGTATGGAGACATGAGTTGGGTTATAAGCATGATGAGTTAGAGTTGTAGATGGTTGGGCATTATTATGTGGATGCCGAGAGGGTTGCTCTCGAGCACTTAACTATTGAGTTTTCATATAAAGAGGCCGTGTGAGCCGAATTATATTATGATTGCATGGGCGATTGTTGGGTTGGTTTATATGCTTGGATTGAAGATAAGTAGGCTGATGTTGGCCGAAATTATTGTGATATGAAATATATTTTTGGACATTCAGTATTTACAAAGGAGGTGCTGCTAAAATTTTCAGGAATATTGGAGATGAGTATGATAATCTGTTAATCAATAGAGTTGTTTATGTAAATTGAGAGCATTAGAAATCTGGGACCGTTACAGCGTTGCTTATGCAGCTTCAGTGCCCAAGGGTGTTCCCAAAGCTTTTAGCCGCGAGGTTAGAACCGAAGCACTATCTAAGGCCAATCGCCTTCGCAACAGCACAGCGGATAAAGCTCCACAGCGTGCTCCGCCCTTCGGTTCGTCAAGCGCTAAGCTCATGCCTTGTGGCGGAGCTAAGGGATTGTCCCTAAGTGCTGATAGCGTTGCTTATGCAGCTTCAGTACCCAATAGCGTTTCTAAGATTCTTAGCCGCGAAGCTAGAACTCAAGCACTACTCTGTGCTAATCCCCTCTGCGGTGATAAAAGGAGCAGGATATCGTCCTATGCGTGATCCAAAAAAGCTTCTACGCTGGATCGTTTTGGCCCAACTGGGTCTGACTTGCGGGAATTCTTGACGAACAAACGGAAGTCGGAATCTTTTCGAACTACTTCCCCCTGTTGTCAACAAGTGGGATGTCAACTAGTGACACTCCACTCGGTCCATTGTCGGCTGGGACCAATCCTCGCCACTTCTCCAGGTCGACAATCAGTTTTTGATCGGCTGTCGGTACAAGCCCCGGTGAAACATCGCAAAATGAGCGTATCGCGAGATCTACCCTCTGCATCCGACAACATGACCGGAAGGGGACGAGAGCTGCGCAGGGATAGACAAGCGTCTGACGATACTCCCTACAGCTCCCCAGATCCAGATTACAGCCCAGGCTTAGACGAAGTCTTGGTGCATGAAGAGGGTGTTTTCCAAAACACCAGATCTAGGGTGGCGATACCCTACAGATATGAACAGCCTTCTTCCTCAACAGCAGTAGCCTCGTCAGAACCAAGAAGAAGATCAGTCCAGTCATCTGATGAAGAAGATGAAGACAGCGGGTATGCTTCTTCGGCGACAGTCAGCTCGGTGCGAACAGACAGAGCATCAGTAAACATGACTGATAATGGTAATGACGACCTTCGTCGACGTTTGGAGGCTCAGGAGCGAACTTCCAAAACTCAGCAAGAAGCTCTGGACAACATTCAACAGATGCTCGCTCAACTCCTTAATAACCGGAATAACAATGATACCAGGAGTAACCATGACGAGGAAGAACATATTAGCAATGACCAGCCGAAGACGGAGAAGTCCAAGGAGGGGTCTTCCTTAGATGCTGAAGTCCTTAAGGGCCTTCAAGCTCAAATCGCATCCCTAGCTCAGAGGGATGAATTAAAGAAAGTGGGGACAGTCCGTCCTTACCCGCTAGAGTGGGATTCAGTACCATACCCACCGAAGTTCAAACTACCAGCATTGCATACCTATGATGGTAAGAGCTCACCAAATCAGCACATCTATTATTTCTGATCTCAGACCGGTAATGTTATAGACAATGATGCTATCATGGCTAGACTATTCATTGGCACCTTAAAGGGGGTGGCATTTGACTGGTTCTGAAGTCTCCCTCCGGCTCTGTCAATTCCCGGATTGACCTGGAACCTGATTCCTCTCTCGTTACTATGAGGACGATACCGAGGTAACCATGGACAAGGTCCTCTCTACCGTGCAGAAGAAGGGCGAATCTGTCCGTGACTACATTGAGCGGTTCAGAACCTGTCTTTGATGTGCCCAGCAGGGATGCCATTACCCATGCTCTTACAGACGTGCAGGCACAACTTATTAGACTAGGTAGAAGTTCGCATGGGGCTGTCAAAGCCCACACCTGGAAAGAATTGGTCGAACAAGCTGAGATAGCCGAAAAGTCAGCTCAAAAGTTCGAACCATCTACCCCTAAAGGCAAATGGGGAATGAGCAATAAAGGACGTAGCGACGTACCGCAGTCTTCTCAAGCCAAAGGGAAAGAGACTATGTCCGTAGAATTGTCCGGAGACGTGCAATCGAAAGCCAAGAAGAGCGGCTCCAATAATCAGGAGTCTAAGTTCCCTCCAAAATAGTATTCCTTCAGAGACGATCAGGTGGTCACAATATTCCATTTACTCCACAAAGGAATAAAATGAAGCTGTCAGATGCTCGGCGTCCCAATGAGATAGGACGCACGAATGATCCCAAATACTGTCTCTACCACAGGATGATTCACCATTCTACCGACAAGTGCTATGTCCTCAAAGACAGAATTCAAGCCTTGATCGATGCAG